>JAJGQC010000543.1:0-50000 GCA_021014325.1 Plazaster borealis
GACCTCCACACAGGCTCTAGCAGTTTCTTGACCCCGTTCCCATCTCCTGGAAGTAGTGTATCAAGCAACCAATCCAACAGCCTCCATCGACGTTGGTTGCGTAACCAAGTGACTAGCATGGAACATGGAGTCATGCCAAGACGTAAATCCTCAGAAACTCTCCTAAATGTCGACGAGGTAATGGCCCACCTTTTCGTCTCTCCTTAAATTATTGTCTTTTCTCCCCTCTTTTCATCTCCTCCTTTCTAAGGCCGCATAAAAAAGAAAAATTGTTGATCGTTCTTTTTTTGGTTGGAAGGGGGAGTGGGAGGGGAGGGCTTTTTGGTTTTTTTTTTTTTTTTTTTTTTACATAGCGAAATAAAGAATAAAGAAAATCATCACAATCACTATAAAACAGAGGGTTTGTGTGACTTTGATGTTTTGAATTGTTTTGTTGAACCAATTTAACTCCTAGACGACATTTTCTGTAAACATTTTCAAAAAACTAAAACGCAGTGTAGCTTAAGTAAATATTTGAAGAATTGTTCTTGTTTTTGCCAACATGAATAACCTTTCTTCAAACATCTATTTCTAATCTATGGATTTTGAAAAAATATCAGCTCCACACACCTTGCAGGAAAAACACTGAATGTTGGAGCGCCATGAGTGTCACTGAGGGTCGGATTTGAGCACTATATAAGAAGCCATTATTATTATTATTATTATTATTATGAGGTTAACCCCTGAGGTACAAATATACAAACTTACATTAGTTCCTTCCTGAAAAAAAGAAGATCTATAAAGAATAAATATTTATGTGGATTCTTGTTAATTGCAGCCGATGAACCGAAGACGTCACCCCAAGATTGGTGTAGGTGTGGTAGTCTCGCTCTTTGATGAAACCGAGCTGGATAAAAGAAGACACTTCCAGACGTTCTTCTTCTCTCACTTTACGCTGTTTGAGGGACACTTCTTGAGGATGTCAAGTGCTGTCGAGAAAGCTCTCACCCACCAGCGAAGGATGTTTGTTCCCCCAATTATGGATGTGAGTCAGTTAAAATTTAAAAAAGAAATCAACAGATGTTCACAAAAAATGAAAGATCTCATCATGTTGGGTTCTTACAAATTGACAGTATCAAAGACCTCAGGGCTGTATTTGATTTGATTTCATTTTTTTATATTCTGCATCCAATTTCATAAAGCTGTTAAGCACAAAATACTGCTAAGCACAGAAAAATCTTGCTAAGCAGAAACGGGTTACCAGCGAAAATACTATGTAATGTATATTGTTTGACTCTGGTTCCTGCTAATTTTTGCTTAGCAAATTTTTAAGCAGCTTTATGAAATTGGGCTATGGTTGTGAAGCCAAGGACTCCCAGAAAAGTGAACTTAATCACTATACTAGCCAAGAACCCCATGGAGAGAAAATGAAGAAGTAAGTTTCAGTTTTAGATGTGGGATAGATTGTAAGATGGTGGGAAAACAAGATACAGGAAGGGAGTTCCAAAGTGCAGCAGTACGGGGGTAAAATCTACGGGGTTAAAAGCTATTTGAATATTTCACAGTGTCAGCCTTTGGAACAGATACAGTTATTGGGAGTGGGGGGGGGTGGCAAAGTGGGTGCTGCGAGTCAAGGTGCTTACAGAAGAGACAACCAGTGAGAGACTGTTTGACCAGATACCATGGAGGTACCTGTAAAAGAGACTTAATGAGGAGACGGAGCGTCTAACAGAAAGAGGTTCAAGAGATAATGCCCGATCTTTTCCAACCAGATATAATGGCTCGCTGCTGAATCCTGTCAAGCAAAGGATAGGTGACACGCTGGAGCACTGGCCACAGAATGTGACCACATTCAAGTCTTGCTTTTGAATCAATGTTTAATTGTTTCTTTCTCTCCATCCTACAGGCTTTATACGAGTTCCGTTCATCAGTTTACTCCTTATACTGCGCCCCTCGCATCCAGCGTCCTATCTGGTTGAACATGATGACCTATCAGATGCAGAGAGGTCATCTGTGCGAGCATCTTATGCATGAGCTACAGACGGAGTTGGAGATCCACAACAGTAAACAGACCAACTTGTGAGTAGGAGTTGAGTTCAATTCAATTCGCATTTCATTTCTCAAGGCCACAATATGACACTTTCCTCTGCGTGCAAGCTCAAGTAAAAGAAAACCCACCCAGTGTCAGGCATTAAAATATATTTTAAATCTAAATAAACAAAACGTAATGTAGCTTTTTTATGCAAGTTCGCCCCAAACAAGGCTAAAAGCCACTCTTGGTAAAGGGCTACGAGAAGAACATAGTTAAGATGAAAATAACTTCACACATCTGAAAGTAGGAATTGATATTCCTCTTAACACAGTCTAGCTTGTAGGATGGACGAAAAGATGCACCAGGCAAGGAGTTCCAAAGAAATGCAGTACGTAGAATAAAGCTGTTGGAGTGGCTCTTTGTTCTACATCTCAGCAAAGCAAGAGTGTCTGGGTGAAAAGCCTGGTTTCACGCTCAAACATCCTGATAGGAGGAACCAGGTCGGTCACACTGGTGGCACATTTACCATGAAAATATCTGTAAAAAAACCAGAGGCTGCCTACAGACCTATTGTAGGAAAGAGGTTGCATAATTTTCAAACCTCTTATGACTGTTATTGTGTTTTCTTGACAGCTTCTTCAGTCGTCTGTTAACAGCAGTATTAATGCACCATCTTGCCTGGGTTCCAACAGTAATGCCTGCTGAGGCAGCTCCTAGCCGTGCATACCTGGACAAACACTCCTCAATTCTTGTAAGTCCACTCGGAATCTCATCTCAAGTCGGACAAATATTTAAATATAATAATAATAATATAATAGTGGCTGCTTATATAGCGCTCATATCCGTCACTCAGTGACGCTCTAGGCGCTTCAACATTCAGTATTTTCCTGCAAGGTATGTGGGGCTACGTAAGTATGAGACCTACTCCTTTACATAGCACCATGCAATGGTTTACAAGGTGCTGTGGCGCAATTTGCAGCCAATCAAACCAGGAAAATGTCCACAAATTGAAAATGATTATGTATAATTTATTTTAATTACAGCTGGATTTGCTCGCCAAGTCACATCCATACAACCCCCTCTGGGCCCAACTTGGGTAAGTTTTAGTTTCAGTCAATTTTTACAACAATCTTCAGGAATGTTGAGGGAGTAGGATACATGTACAGCAATGGTTCTTGGGGAGTTTTGTTTATGTTATGAAATTTCATTAAAAAACAAAATTTGAAAAAACTTTTTAAGTTCAATAGTTCTTATCAAAGAGCTCTCCTCTCCAAGTATCTGACATAGTTTATTCTCACTATGGTTAATCATGTTTTGTTCTCCTTTTACATTACTTAGCTTATTATTATTCTTTCATCATTTCTGTCTTTGTGCAACTTGTCTGTCCGTACGTTCTCGTTCCTGTTTACATTCTGTTTGTCTGTTAGAAGATGCCTCCATACTTATGCAATTTTCTGCCTTGTCCAAAACGCATTTTAGTTATTTCTTTAATTCAATTTTGGGGGGTTACGTATTGTTCAGAAACTTAAATGTGAGTTTTAATTAAAAAAGTTCTAAGCTTTTTTCAGAGGAGTATGTATTGAGTGACTGACTTTAGTTTCGTTTACGCCCCTCCCCCCCTTCTTACAGGGATATGTTTGGTGCAATCGGCTACCCCTGCAAGGTTGCCAAGACAATCATTGTTGGTCGTCGTGCCGACGTTGTCTGCCGTCTTCTCTACATCCTCAGCTATTTCATTCGATGCAGCGAGGTTCACGAAATCCCTGAACAGCGAGAGCAGATCTACATGGAGTACGACAACTTTGATTTGCAGTCTCTAGATATTGAAGTGGTAGATAAAACGGCTGTAGGGGGAGCTCCCATAGATGATAATGGCAGTAGAGAGGTTGCCATTGTGAAATCGGAGGGGGTGATGGCGATGTGTGATTCTGCTGATAGTGGATTAGAGAGCTCCTTTGAGAGGTTACTAGATTCCCGAGAGCTGGATGAGGATGAGGCTGATTCAAATACAGAAAGAGAAAAAGAAGGATCGACTGCGGTGGAGTCGACAAAAGTCCTCGGAAATTCTCCAGTAGCCACGGAAAGTCCCAGCGTTACATCTGGTACATTATTAACTGAGAGTTTACTTGAGTCAAAGATGGTATTTGAAAATGAGACTAATGTGGTAGACGCTATGACCAGATCACCCTCTTGCGATCTGGCACTCACTAAGGAGAGACCTCTCTCTGGAAGTCTTTATCCAGACCTTCAGAAGATCCTGTCGGAGCCCTTGGATGCAAACAGACAGAAGGCTGATGGTGGGTCCCTCAAAGCTGAACCCGAACAACCGGAAGACCTCGTCCCAGTGCCTTATGTACATCTCAAGGATGTTAAGCTTGCCTGTCCTCGGCGTGAGTGCATCGCTGCGGTCGGTACGAGTGCACCAGCAGAATTAGATTTTCATGATGAAGGGGTCGGACGGATTCCAGTGATATACCCCAGGACATTCCATGAGCTCTCGCTAGACTCTAAGGTGGAATATTCCGTTCCTGTTGGGCGGAGAAGTGTTGGAGTTAAGGAGTCTACCCACAATGGTTATCTAGATTCATCTACAAAGACGAATAAAGAGGGCTTTATTCTGTTTAAGAGTGGCCCAGGCCATGACAGACCTGCAACAGCTCTACCAACAACTTCTCCAATAACAAAGCAGTCATCAAATGGAAAAACCTCACCAACCACTTTTCAGGAATCAACAGAGACAAAGCTCTCTACTTGTTCAGGTTCTACAACCCCGAGTGACTCCAGTGTGGATACCGTTGTCCCTTCGAAAGATCATTTTGAAACTGTTACAACTCCAGAGTCAGCGTCGCCTTCCCTGCGTAGACACAAACGGTTTCCCTTAACCAGCCCCCTTGCGTGGGCCCACCAAGAAGCCTTGATCGCCAACAACAGCAAAGATGCCAAACCTGCTGTGGTTGAGAATGAGATGAAAAAGCCAAGCGATAACATACCTCCAGAAATGAAAGATCAGAAAGAATCTGATAGCCTACAAGCAACCAACAGAGGGCAGCAGACTACATCAAATCCAATCAGCAGTATCGCTCCTTGTGTGGACAATCCGCCTGAATCTCTAGAAAGGCATGTAATTGCCAGGCCTCTCTCGATTGAGGACTCAAGAGGGCAGCAGACAACTCCAGTTAGGTGCCGGACAAGCCAAGAGAAGTGCAGGACTTACATGAGATGTTTCTCAACTGGTTCGAGTGTGTCGTCGGGCTACAGTGATCGAACTCTGGTAGATCATGAAGAACTCCCAATGGCATTGTGAGTATTAATGAAGTCTTATTGAAGAGTTACTCATGACATTCTCATGTCTTACAAGACATCTTGGGAACTTATGATGTTCTCCCTAAACACAAATAAATCCTTCATAGTCCCTACACACCAATAAATTCTCCTTAATCTCTAAACACCAATAAATCAAACATAATCCCTAAATACCAATAAATCAAACATAATCCCTAAATACCAAAAATCAAACATCCCAAAACACCAATAAATCCTCAATAATCCCTAAACACCAATAAATCCTCCTTAATCTCTAAACACCAATAAATCCAACATAATCCCTTAACACCAACAAATCCTCCATAATCCCTAAACACCAACAAATCCTCCATAATCCCTAAACACCAACAAATCCTCCATAATCCCTAAACCCCAATAAATCCTCCATAATCCCTAAACACCAACAAATCCTCCATAATCCCTGAACACCAACAAATCCTCCATAATCCCTGAACACCAACAAATCCTCCATAATCCTTAAACAAAAATAAATCCATAATCCTTTAACACCAATAACTCTCTAATCCCTAAACATCAATAAATCCTCCATAATATTTCGTAGATTTGTGCCTGTTTTTGATACATTCAGTAACATGGAACAAAACCACCTAATAGTTCAGTATTGCAGTCCAAACATTTTGTGGGTCGAAGTACTGGAATCTCTTGATTGAAATGAGACCATTTCTGTTATGAGTTTCTGTGAAGGAGTTGAAAGTTTAAATTTGCCTTCGGCATGTCATGGCCGAGCGGTTAAGAGCACCGGACTCAAGCTATGGTGTTTCTGGTCAGCAGAGTGTGGGTTCGAGTCCCGGCTGTGGCACTTGTGTCCTTGAGCAAGATTACATAATTGCTTTGTCCTTTGGATGGGACATTAACCCTAACCCCCTAAGCATTTCTACCAGAAAGCTTCCACAACCCATCATACTCCAACAGTTTACTTTTTGGAACAGTACACAACCCATCATACTCCAACAGGTCCTGTGCTTCTGGACTGTGATTTAGTGGGTACTCTCCACAGGACTAAACCATCCAAATTCCAACAAAACCATCTGTTTGATTTTGGCAGGCCTGGGGTGGTTAGGGTTAAGCCGTAGGTCCCATGTACTAGGATTGGTAGTACGTGAAAAAACCCAGAACACTTATCTTGGAAGAGTAGGGGTTAACCCCAGTGTTTCTGGTTCTCATAGCAAACAGCACCCTTGTTTACAAGTTTCCTCAGGCTTGCAAGCTACAGTGATTAAGTTCACTTATGAGGTATGCTTGCTTTCCTTACCAGAAATATATAATAATATGTTACTTTCACATGTGAACTTTCTCATCCAGTACTGAACCAGTTACTCCTGAGACAGACCCTGGAGAGACCTATGTAGACAACTTTGGCCGATCTCTATTAGGCGGATACTCACAGACTTATGTTCCAGATATGGCCCTGCATGGAGTACCTGAACTAGACAAAAAACAGGTGCTGTCAGACCTAGTCTTAGCTTCACAGGTAAGTAAAGAGGGTTGAAAATAAAATGAAGGTTGTATATTTTAAGAACATGAATATTAAGAGATGTACCTACGTCATGAACTAATTCTGGTTACAGACCCGTTTTTCCCGTAGCTTTCGGAAATTGTTTCGGTCAGTGAATTTTACATCAGAAACTATCATGGTTGCCAAAACATGCCCTAGGGTTGGGACGTTTAACCGATTGACAGTTCAACCATAAACAAATGTTACAATTGGTTTCCAAATTCTGGAGGTCGCAGGTTCAAGTCCTGCGATGTGCCCTTTGTACATCTACATTTGTTTTCTTAGATGCTCTAGTTCCTTCTCTATTCCTCTCTAAATCATAACTTTTAAGACATTCACTCCAGGGCCCAATTTCATAGAGCTGCTTAACGGTAAGCAAATGTTTGTGCTAACTGTAGCAGAAAATTTGTCCTCGTTCATAAGCGTATTTCACAGGTTAGCAAGAAAATTAGGCCGCCATCTTGCCAATCACCATGGATTTGCATTGTTATGTCATTCATTTTCATACAGTAAGCACCGGAAGGTTAGCATGCCTTTTCGTGTGCTTACGGTTAGCAGCGCTATGAAATGGAAACTCACTCAGTAAGCACAAAATCGGCCATTAAGCAGCTCTATGAAATTGGGCCCAGATGTTCACATGTAAACTGTTGTCCTATTTTTGAAATCCTTCTAGAACTCGGTCCTTGATGAAGCCATTTCAGAAGCAGTCTGCATTGTGGCAGACACTGACAAGTGGACTGTAGAGCTTCTATCCAGCGAGAGCACCAGCACCTCCTCAGACAAACCTCTAGCCCTTGAAGTGTCTGTTGCCGAGTGTATACATGACTTGATGGAGTCGGTCCGTCAGATGTGCCATCTCAGGATGCCTTCAGATTTTGTAAGTTGCCATTATTTCTAAGACTTTCTTACTTTTGTTCAGTCCCATAGCATTGCTGTTGGGGCGATGTTATGATGGCATTTGTCGCACCGAAACTCCATCTTGTCTCGGTCGTCTGCTGGCCTAAGAAGTTGTGCCCCAATTAAGACCTGTCCATTCCTTGATGTTGTCTGCCCACATTCTCCGCTGCCCTTCCCCTTCTGCGGGTACCATCTGTTCCACCCTCCAGGATTGTGTTTGTGAGACTCTCCCCTTTCATCTGACCACGCGACCAAACAAGACCAGTTTCCTCTTTTTGATAGCCGAGAGCAATTTCTAAGACTTCTCCTATGCAAATTGAAATTTTTGAATATATAAATTGCTCACTGATCGTTTGTTTTTTAAGAAATAACTTAAAGTGCATTTTGATTTTTTTCAAAATTTCAAACAAGCTTTTTGAGTGACAATTCTTTGAAAAAGATTCTTCTTGCATTCCACAATGTAGTGTCTTATGCACCTGGAAGACCAACTCCAAGAAGTATACTTTAAGAGCACAGCCCTTGCAGCCTATCTGGAGAAGAATCCCCGTGCTGGGCCAAAAGAGATGACGGCCATCCTGGGCTTTGAGCCGTCCGATGTACCCCTCCTTCTAAGTGTCCTGAGTGTCCACTCGCCAAATGTCATCAAGAACGTCTTATGGGAAACACTTGAGAAGAGATCAAGATGATTCGGACAGAAGCCGAGAATGGGTGGAGGTTGGAGGAGCAACACTAGAAGAAGCATGTTGCAAGAAACCAACAAGAAATCATAATTTCAGTATCTTGATTTTGCAAAAGCGTTGTATCTTGCATGAAAACGCTCTGTGCAAAAGCGTTGTATCTCGACGCATACTTGTTTTGTGTGTAGATCCGGGCTATTATTTTTATCCGGGACATTTTGACAGGGTCAAACTCGCGCGAAACGTAAGTTCTATATTAGGACTGACACAACAAATAAAGATATATAGGACAGAACCCGTGGGTTGGTGGGGTGGGAAGTTGGTGGCCAACACCAGGAGGAGAATTTTACTAGAAACCTATGAGAAACAAATGAAGTAGACTAAAACAGATGGTGGCAACACCAGAACCCAATTTCAGAGCTGCTCAAGCACAATAAGTAGTAGAATAAATTGGAAGGTGTTTTGATAAATTTGTAATTATGTCATGTATACAGATAGTGTTATAAGTATTCAATAGTATTTACTTCTGCCTATACCTCAAGAGCTAACAGCAATTCTACAACTGTGAAATTTTCTTCAATAGACCGTGCAAGTCTCGCACGTATTTGAACATTTTTGGTCCCACGAACATTGCTTTAACACTTCAGAGACCGTAGCGGCCAGAAACGGCTTGCACCAAAATGCCCATAGCGGCCGCAAACCGCTGCAAGTTCTGACCTACTTCCACTCAACCAAAAAGGTAAAAATTATTTGACATTTTCAAAATGTTAACATAGTATCTATGTTTTATAAAACAAAACACAATTTTGGTTCCATATTATTTTTTCAGACTTTCACAAGAAAAAATTGTGTAAAAAACTCAACAATATTAGCTATGTCTGGGTGTATGGTGATGATTTTACAGAAATGAATGGTCTCTAAAGTGTTAATGTGGGAAGGAAACAAACTTGCGCTCTTAAACAAGTGCCAATGTTCGATTAAGCGCAAGCATTGCACAGTCTATCTATTCCTGATGCCAGAATCGCACATTCACTGAGGCACATTCCAAATACACAATGAGAAACAATAGACAGTATGGATGTCAAAACGCACCCAAGAAAAACTAAAATTAAAACAAACTATAAAACTAATTATAGAGGTTTTATCACGCACAGCGTTGTTTCACGCTATGAAGTCCGTGTCTGGTGTAAAAGGACAGGTTAATCTGAAGGAATGTTGTACTGCTCTCTTTATTGAGTCGTAAATTACTCAGAAAAAATTATGCTGCAATCATAATGTAAAGTTGTAAGTCGGTTTGTATATTATTATCACTGAAATTTATTTATATCATGTGGAATGAATGTAAAGATAATATTTCTGCGGTAAAGCTGTACAGTTTGTTTAAATTTGGCGAGATTAAAGGGATTGTATATGTTTGGTAATTGAAACCCACTGTTTGTTTCAATACTATATAGTTGTAGATATATACCATCAAACTAACCTGTGAAAATTTCATTCCAAAAGGTGGAAGCGTTTTTTTGAGATATTGCTGAAAATCTAGAGCGGTTATGTCCACGCAGGAAGAATAATCTGCAATTGAAATTCACAATCTGAGAAACGTTTTTGACAGAAACGCTTCTCAGATTCAAATTTTTAGAAGAAAAAAATGATATCTTTTTCCATTACCACCTTCAAAGTGAAATGTTTCTCAAAATGCTTTATACTATCAGAAGCTGCTGAACTTTTTACCAAGTAAGTTTTTATTGCCATTCATTTTATGAGTAATTACCAAACGTATACAAACCCTTTAAGCCTTCATACTCATTTGGATTTATGAGAGTAATTTCCCAGATAACTAAAAAGCATTTTGAGTTATGTGGGAAACTCTTAAAATAGATTAATAGTGTATAACAAAAACAAAAATCCAAAAATCAAGAACGGTTTTTGACTAGCCCAAGTGTAATTTACCTCTAATTCCTAAATTATTCTTTCCTTTTTTTTAAAACATTTGCGTGAGGTATTATAAATTAAGTGGAATACTCGAACACAGCTGGCTGAATGTTCATAACGATATTTCTGTTTGTATTATTTGTAAAAAGAATAATTAAGTTGTAGAATTGTTTATAATTTGTAAGATCGGCAAATTATGCCGATCTTTTAGTGATTTTCAGGGTTGTCCATTTTGGATCTCAGCATAACAAGGATCACTGAGTTTCAACCCAGACTGCATTAGTGATTACCGCTTTGCCCATAATAAGTTAAAGGTAGTGAATACGTTTGGTACTTGTCAAAGACCAGTGTTCTCACTTGGTGTATCCCAACATATGCATAAAATAGCAAACCTGTGAAAATTTGGGCTCAATTGATCATCGAAGTTGCAAGAAAAGCTGAGGTCAATAGCTGAGGCCAATAGCCAGGGCATATAGCCAGGGCCAATAGCTGAGGCCAATAGCCAAGACCATAGCCGGGGCAAATAGCCGGGGCCAATAGCCGGGGCAAATAGCCGGGGCAAATAGCCGGGGCCAATAGCCGGGGCAAATAGCCGGGGCCAATAGCCGAGGCCAATAGCCGGGGCAAATAGCCGGGGCAAATAGCCGGGGCCAATAGCTGAGGCCAATAGCCAAGACCATAGCCGGGGCAAATAGCCGGGGCCAATAGCCGAGGCCAATAGCCAAGACCATAGCCGGGGCAAATAGCCGGGGCCAATAGCCGAGGCCAATAGCCGGGGCCATAGTCGAGGCCAATAGCCAAGACCATAGCCGGGGCAAATAGCTGAGGCCAATAGCCAAGACCATAGCCGGGGCAAATAGCCAAGACCATAGCCGGGGCAAATAGCCGGGGCCAATAGCCGAGGCCAATAGCCAAGGCCAATAGCCAAGACCATAGCCGAGGCCAATAGCCGGGGCCATAGTCGAGGCCAATAGCTGAGGCCAATAGCCAAGACCACAGCCGGGGCAAATAGCTGAGGCCAATAGCCAAGACCACAGCCGGGGCAAATAGCCGATACCATTAAATGATGAGAAAGTTACACACTTTGTTTCAGACAGAGGTGTCTTTTCCTAAAGACCAACTGACCAAATTCCTGATATTTTGTCATGATAGGGACATGTTAACTCAGAAGAACTTGACCTCTCTTCTGGAAAGACAAGAACATCTGCTAGCTACATCACAACATTCTGTTTCTGCACCATGGAATTTTGATTGACTTTAAACATGTGTCTTAAATCAGCTTTTTTTTTTTAACTAAGAGCATCCAAAGGATGGCAAGAGTATAAAATTATGGGTTTTTTTTATTAAAAAAGAAAACAATGAAGTAATTTAACAATGGTTAATTGGAAATGAAGTTGCCTTTAATTATGGGCATTGAAATAATAAATTAAATTATTGATACAATATATGGTTGTTTGTTTGTGTGGTTTCATTGTGTAATAATTCCATGACATAACATAACACTTAAAATTTGTAAGGCGTTATTCCATCAAGACCATAGTTGACAAAATAGAAATAAACATGGATAGAGGTGAGTCTGTAAAAACAAAATATAATAAAAACCAAAGACAAATGTTCTTAATTCAAAGTTGATGTTTCCATCAACTAATTTATTGTGCATGAAATATACCAATCCATGACCAGACAAAAATTAATTTGTCACTTTTTTAAAATGGTCATAAAATGCTGTACAAGGGTCAAAGTTCAAAGGTTATTAATCACTCTGCCATTTTTTTGTAAGACTAGGTGTTAGTAAGAACTATGGCCAATTGGAACAGCAACTAAACAGGGAATAACTGCTCAACAATTCGCTAAGCATAAATTTGCAGGGATCCAGTCGTAAACGGTATACATCACATGGAGTTTTGGCTGGTAAACACGTTTCTGCTAAAACAAACTGCCTGAAGTAAATTTGTCTTTAAGAATTGGTAATTGATAAAAATGACTTGAGCTGATGATTGAGGGTGGCTCAACAAACTGGAGGTCCTTATAAACTGCTCACAAAAAGTTAGGAAACTTTTTTTAATCGAGTATATTTGTATTATTTATTACTCTCTTTGTATATGTTATATATCAATGCAAAGCTGAAGTGTTCCTCTTTAAAATGATACCACATTTGCAATGATTACATGTTGCTGAATTTGGCTACATGAATGACAATGAGGCAAAGTCACAAATCAAATGTGCCAAAATTACCGCTTGTTTGAATTACAGTATCAATTTGTTTGTTCACACAGTAACACAAAATTGCTAATTTTGGCACATTTGATTTGTGACTTTGTCTCATTCTCATTAATGTGGCCAAGTCCAGCAACAGGTCATCATTGCACATTTGGTATCATTTTTAAGAAGAACACTTCAGCTTTCTATTGATATGCAACATAATACAAGAGGGTAATAAATAATAAAAATATACATGATTAAAAAAAGTTTCCTAACTTTTTGTGAGCAGTTTAGTTGCTTCATCAATCTACAGGTCTTGAGGTGGAATAGTTCTCACATTTAAGTTTCTGATGAATTAAGGAAATTTCCTGAACCAAAATGCCACAGCGATTGAAGGAACCAATATTTTGAAAACACTGCAAACTGTTTAAGACATTTTGTCCATGAAATCAAAATCTCTTCGCATAAAAAGATAACTAGTGGTCAAAATGGGTGAAAAAAATGTGCAGTAAAATGATTTAAACTGGTTGTTAACCATACCAAAGGTTAAAGGTACACTGTATAAGAGTGGTCTGTAAAGAATAGTTCTAACATCCAAATAATAGTTCTGATATTTACACAAACTTCATTTTTGTTTACTCGCTTGAACGCCAATCATTCAAATAGACTATAATTTATAAATCAATAAAACTTTAAAATGTTAATAAATCGTGTAGCATTTAAAGTTCTGATTAACTTCATTCGAGAAGATTATATTGAGAGCTTTTAGGAAGGCGGAGGCTGACCGAGATATTTGTAAATTGACTTGACTGAGTAAGAATTGTTCAAAATGATATAATAACACTTTGAGCAGAGCGTTGATTCTGTCACTATCCATGTTTTGGATAACTCCCAATACATTTGTCAAAATAAATGTAGTATACAGGATTGGTGAGGATTAAAACATCACCGTTTAATTTTAGTCTGAAAGCTTACTGATTATGAAGCTCATACTAGAAGTTGAACCATAAAAACCAAAAATTTCTCTCTGAATCAAAGTCATATTCGAGAAAACTGTTTGTGAAAACCTTAAAAAACCCAACAGCTGTTTTTGGTTGTTACAACTAAAAATTAAAGACAATGTGTTTACATGCTGAAAATTGTGCATGGTTTTTCACTATTTTCTCCTGACTCACACAACGGATGAAGCCCACGTTTTCACAGGTTTGTTGTTTCATGTATATGGTTGATCCCACAAGGCATGAACACTGGCTGCGACTATTTTGTCAGCTCTACCAATCCTGTATAAGACCTTTAACCAAGGAGGTTATGGCCACTGTTGGCACTACGCAAACAATTTTGCAATTAAACTCGAAATTACATGTTTCTTTAATCCTTTAACACCATTATATTCCAGGACTATTAGTACTTTTCTGCAATGTTTCTCTCATCTCAAACATTAATCTAAAGGCTAATCATTCAAGACTGACCAAAAAACAAAAAAAAAATAAATAAAATAAAAAATAAAATAATTGGGGAAGAATAATGCACAATGCAGAACAATGCATCTTTATTTTAAATTTAAATAACAGAAAACCAAGTGACAGACAAAAGCACCATCTCTACATTTCTTTAAACTTTTCAATCTGAAATATCACAATCAAGACAAAATAAATGTTCAGTAAAAATAATCAACTAATAATTTTTTAAAATCAATTTCCTTAACACACTGTGTTTGTACATTGGAAGTACATAATGAATTTTTAAAAAGAATTGAAATATTATTGGTATCTGTTTAATATTAAGTGTGATATGAGTTTAATGAAATCTTTTGACTAACAAAAACCTATAGTTAAAAAGATTTTGTTTACGCTGTTGACTGACATGTTTGTATCAAACATTTTGAAGATATCAATCTGCCGTTAATGTGATTAACTTTGATTGAACATTGCTTAATAACCACCTTGGTCTATTTATGAGAGATGGATTTTAATTGCTTGACCCAATACACTTGAATTCCGTGAAGTTTTTCCTATTTATTTTGTCTGCATACTCGTTGCACCCATTTATGTGAAGGTAAGGCCAGCGTCGCTGTAGGTCTTGTATATTTTCTCGATGGAGTTGACATAGGCAGCCGTTCGCAGGTCCAGAGCTAGATTATACTTCATGGCAGTTTTCATGATTTGCTGGAGAAAGCGAGGAGTGATAGAAAAAATTTCATAGCATGAGTAGCGCCTTCACCACTTTCAAGAGCGCCCTCTATTGCTTTAAAAGAGAGGAGTCTACTCTCCGAAAGCAACACTTTCAACTAGCTGTGTTTAAAATGATTATCGCCAGCACCGTAAGATGGTGCCCTCCACTGACTGAATAAACATTAAAGGCACTGGACACGTTTGGTAATTGTCAAAGACCAGTATTCTCACTTGGTGTATCCCAACATATGCATAAAATAACAAACCTGTGAAAATTTGGGCTAAACTGGACATCAAAGTTGCAAGAAAATAATGAAAGAAAAAACACCCTTGTTGCACAAATTTGTGTGCTTTCAGATGCCTGAAATAGGCTTCAGGCCTGAAGTCTTTCTCAGATTTAAATTCTTTAGTGAGATATTACCCCTTTCTCAAAAACTACGTTACTTCAAAGGGAGTCGTTTCTCACAATGTTTTATACTATCAACAGCTCTCCGTTGCGCGTTACCAAGTAAGTTTTTATGCTAGTATATATTTTGAGTAATTACCAAACGTGTCCAGTGCCTTTAAACTACCTATTTCCATAAAGTTCTTGAAGATAGCATATTTTAACAATTTTGACTGAATAGTTTATAAAGCAAATAGAATAAGTTTGGTTTAATAGAGTTAATAGAGTAGAAGAATTAGCTTTACTGACAAGCAAGTTAGACTTGTTGGAATTGGGGGGAGGGGGGAAGGATATTGAACCACACTGGTTTTTGTTTAGATGAAGGCCAGCCCAGCATCGGCATAAGTGAAGAAGATTTTCTCCAAGGATCTAACGTAGGCAGCAGAGCGAAGATCCAAGCCAAGATTGTATTTGCGACTTGTGTCCATTATTTGCTGATGGAGGAAAACAAAAGAGATACACCTGCTCGTTTTTTTCCTTTTTTTCTTTTTTCAGTTCAACAAAAGCTTAACGTCAATTCTTTTTGAAGGTGAGCTGGAAATGACAAAATTATGTTTGGGTTTTGGAGAGCATGTCGTGAAATGTCAAATTCTCTTTTGTGGTGATTCATCCTCACACCATGAATTTGAAAATGTGATTGAAGAAATTAAAAACGAAAATGAGTTGTTTTGTTCTTTTTATGAAAGTGATAAAAATGCTGTGAAAAAAATTGTGAAAAAAAAAAAAAAAAAAAAATGTGAAAAAAAGAAAGATTCAGAGCAATGGAATAACTCAATATAAATTTGTAATTAGTCAGCTTTTTCTTTCGCGGATGAAATGGCTGAAATAGGCTTTGGACTGACCAGTTAACACGTTTGCTGCGGGATTCTTAACAGGTGCATTGCGATGGCTCGGAAGGGCAGGGCAGGCTAGATTAGGGCGTAGAAGGAAGACGGGAAAAATAGCTGAAGGATTGGAGCAATAGCCAGAACTCTTAGCAGCTAAAGAGCTCAGCCTTAGCCAAAACAAAAACAATTGAAAGAGCAGAAGAAATATCAAGAAAAAAGGTTAAAAGAAATTGCTGATTCACATTCGTCACAAAGATCGCCATCGTCATGACAACATATTAATGTAGTATCGCTATGGCAACAGACACTGTACATCAATACACTGATATTAATATGATGAAACACTGAGCAAGCATGCATCCGCAGTCAGCAGCAATTTGTGGGACCCACAAATGAAAACATATGGCGACACAGCTCCAGTGGTTTACAGTGAGATTGTAACAACCTTTTCGTCTTCACTTCGGAGAATAAGAGAAATAGGGTTTAATCTGTTCTCCTCCAAGTCAAGAAAAAACGATCTTGAAATTAGAGATGTGGTTTGTTTCGGGTCAATTAATATCAACTGAAATGGAAATTCGCTTGTTAATCTGGCCGGTCAAAATGACATGAATACCTGCAATGAAAAACCAGTGGCAAGACGAGACAACAATAAGCAATGATACCAATATATATAGCAAGAATGCCCATCATCCAGCAGTCGTCACCTTAAAGAGAGGCTTCAAGGTCAAATTCAGTTTTGTTATGCACTTATCTTTCAATAGATAGAGTCCTCATGGAAGTCGGGGGAAAAACCCACACGTCTCTAAACTCACATTAAAATGGTGCAAAATGTCATTTTGATTGATACTCTTTCATTGGATATCAACAACAAATGGGTCTGTACATTTGATCCAAAGAGGAATTTTTGCCTCAGTTAAAAAGGCTGTTTGAATTGAATAGCACCAGAATTCAGGAATGAATAAAAGAAATGTCCCGTGACTAAATGCACAGACCCGCATATTTGAAATGTGACGTCATTGCATGTTTTGGATTTTGACAAATTTTGCTCTTAAAGAGTATCAAATCAAATGACATTTTACACCTTTTTAATGTGAGGTTAGAGAATCTTAAATCACCCCCACCCCCCACTTTCATAAGGACTCTATCTATTGAAAACTGAATTTTTCACGAAACTGAATTTGACCTTAGTACCCCTCTTTCAAAATGCCAAAATCATAATCACCAAAGCAAATTCATAGTGGGGGAGGGGGAGGAGGGTTCACCACAAGCAAATCAGAAGAAACTAGCCAGACTGTATTATCATTCATAAAAAAACTATACTCATTAACAAAAGGCTTCTTCACATAATTTTTTGTTTTGTTTGTTTTTTGTTTTGTTATCTGAATGAACAGCATTTAGCCTTTTTGAATATGGTGGACACTATAGGAGTGCACTGTTTGGTTTGGGTGTATTACACAATCTACCCCAGCCTCGCTACCATGGGCAGTGCGCCGTATCGATACCTCTCGTCACTAACCCCTGGAAGGGATGTGCTGAAGAGCAACGCTGATTGGCTAACCAAAAGTGACCGCTCCGCGAGCACGCCTTTAAAAAGCTTTGATTACCTGTAGGGTGCTCAGTACGCGCTTGTACAAAGGCAAGTTTTTTTATGCGATCCACTTCAAATGATTCATGTTTTTTACATGGTCACCCTAAACTGCATACAGTTAGACATGTCACAAGATCAAAGAAGAATGAGAGGGGACCAGTTGCTCTATGACTTGATGCCTCTTAGAGTCTTTAGACCATGTGCTCTGCATACGTCTCTAAAACAGAATGGATCAACTACAGGACTAATTAAAATATCCAATATGTTTGGATATTTCAAAGTCACACTTCCAGGGGAAAATAAATGACGGGGTGAGATTGTATACCACTGGGAATGAGGTTGAATTTACCCAAACCAAATAGTGTCATTGTGATGTGTCCGTCATCACCCAAAATGGTTTACTCAAATAAAGATTTTGACACCAGTTGAAGGACAATCCCCAGAGATTAATATTGAAAGAGTTTTTTTGTTTTTAGAACGTAAGGCCGGCGTTTCGATATGTATGAAAAATCTTGGAGATTGCTGACACGTAGGCAGCTGTCCTGAGGTCCAATTGTAAATTGTAGCGCATTGCTGTATGCATGATTTGCTGGGAATGAAAAATCAATAATGGAGATGAAAATAAACATGATAAAAAACCATGTCATGAAAACCCTTCCCTCAAAGATAAACAAATCAATCCAGGATCAAACTATGAACCGTTCATTTTTGAGTTAGGGACCATTCAGATTAATCAATGTTTAATTTTTTATTTTATTTTTTAAATTGTGGGTTGGTGGGTCAACAGAAATAACTGAAAGTTGAACAATTAAAAAAAGACAAATATATTAATTTTTCGACAAAATACCCAGTGGTCTCTTCCAAATAGTCTATTATCAATGTCTGTTCTGTCTATTGTTATCGGTCAAGCTTGTTTCTAGACGGCAAACATTTCCTAACCCACAAAGCTGCATGTTGGAAGCCAGGAATAGCCATTGAA
This sequence comes from Plazaster borealis, assembly GCA_021014325.1. Lineage (NCBI taxonomy): Eukaryota > Metazoa > Echinodermata > Asteroidea > Forcipulatida > Labidiasteridae > Plazaster > Plazaster borealis. The sequence goes on from JAJGQC010000543.1 coordinate 18,567, forward strand.
AACTCTAGAGCTGGGAGAACATTGATCGAAAATATCTGCTTCATTTGAGGCTTTATTTTGTTCTTCAGTGTGTAGGGTCTCAAACAGTCTGCCAATTTTAAAAAATTGACATTTTGGTCCATTGGAAAATTTCATACCCGTACATGACCTTTACTTTGACCTCTTTATGTGAATGGAAGTAGGTCAAACCTTGCGGCCGCTATAAGCATTTTTGTAAAAGCCACTTGTGGCCGGTATGGTCTCTTAAGGGATAATACCTCTCTGATATTGGAAAATCTAATTTTGTAATTTTTAGCACTGAATCAGGGCAGACATTTCCATAAGTACAGATTCACTCGGAATACAGTACACTTCAAAGGCTTTCAAAAGGGCCCAATTTCAAAGAGATGCTTAAGCAGAAAATGTAGCTGACAATTTTCTGCTAAGCAAAAATAAAGCAGGATACCAGTCACATATTGTACATGTGACATGGTATTTTACCTGGTAACCTTATCCTAGTAAGCTTGGCTACTTCATATGCTTAAGCAGCTCTATGAAATTTGGCCCTGGTAATAACAACGCTTCCTAAGGCCTTCCTAAGTGTATGAATATTCAACAAGTAGATGCGTCCAATGAATACATGTAGATGGCTGTTTGAAGTGTACATGAATATTCAATGAGCAGGTGAATATTTATGAGATTGCTTTCAAATTCATGCACAAAACCATGATGAACAAATCTTGCCGTTCCTATTTCATTTATCCATTGAATACTGATGATGAGTTTCTTTGCCACTCATCTACAACATGCATGCGGCGAGTAGCAAGAAAACTCAAATGAGAACCCACATTATACTAAGTGACTGAAACATTGGGTTATGGTAAGCTATGAGCTTCAGTATCCAATGGTGAAATAAAATAGCAACACAACTTCAAAATAAGCTTTTTTTTATTTTTCTCACTCTCATAAAAAGAAAAGCTGCATGCACAGCAATTTAGAGGCAGAAGGTAAGCTTTGCTGCATTTTTACATTCGTGGCAATTTTGCTTTGCAGGCAAGGGGCACCACTCCTGAACAGAACACGGGCACAAATATTATATTTTGATACAGGCTTGGAATTACATCTTTGAGAAGGCAAGGCCACTCTCATTTTGCAAACGGAAATTACATTGGAAAATCTTAAAGTCTATGGAAAACTTTTGAAAGGGCACCAAGGCCAAGACCAGGGCAACAGAGGCCATGGCCTCCGTGTAATTCCAGGCCTATTTTGATCAAGAATATCTTTGCACTCCTTGGACATTTATAACATTTTGATGAGACATAATTCATGAGAACAGACTAAGAAGTCAAAACTCAATAACATCAACCATGAACACCCGATGGAGGAAACTCAAGTTCTACTTACCCTAGCTGAGCGTTCCATGGTGTACGCCAACCCGCTGTGAACAATATCCTTTTCACTTGCACCGGCGATGCGGTCTTGAAACTTCTCTGAAGGTAGGATGGGGATGCGGCCTCCGTGTTTGCCAAATTTCCTCTCCAAGCTTTCCTGTACACTCTCTGTTTAGAAATTAGTGGTGAGGATTTTTTTGTTTTTCAATTCAAACTCACATTTATTTCCATACTTCAAGAAAATTTCCAAACAGTACGTAGCCACAAAAACTGATTTGAAGAAGTAACCATAAATGCATTTTTTACAAAGCAGAAAATTAAATAGGTATGGAGGCATCATCTAAGATTGTTTACTAGTGAGACCAGAACTATTATTGATTAGCAATCATTAGGAAACTCACTAGCAATCATTGACGCTGCAGAACAATTCCATGCACTAGAAATCAAAACTGTTACAACTAACATCACATTTATTACACTTTATACAAAATGCTAAAGGCAAGGGTGTCACTAAGAAAAAAAAACCTCAAAACAAAACAAAAACTCACCAAGCAGGAACTGGTTCGAATCTCTCTCGTATTTGAAAGTAAGGCGGCCATAGCTGACATGGTTCAAGTTTTTAAGCCATTCGAAGAATGATACAGTCACACCACCAGCGTTGATATACATATCCTACAGGGAGATGCAGGGATGGGGGTTTAGCAAAATAAAATGGGAAGCAAACAACGAGACCTTGGCCCAATTTCATGGCTCTGCTTACCGCCAAATTCTGCGCTAGCAAACACCATTCTTCGCTTACAGGGCAAGCGCCGAATTTCTGCGCTAGCCGTGTAAACGAAGAATGCCCAGTAACGTGGAGTACGCACGCGCACAAGCAAACATTCCCTGCTAACCTGTGAAATACGCTTGACGTAAGCGCGGGATTCCCTGCGTCCATAAGCGCCGATTCTTTGCCTACGGTAAGCAGAGCCATGAAAGTGGGGCCCTTATCATGATACAGCCATCTTGATTTGTTTTATACATGACCAAATTTAGGCCGTATTCAAACTGAACGACTTTGGGCTTATGGCTGCTAAGCTATGGTCAAGTTCGCGCAAGGACCAATGATTAAATGATGGTTGTTTAGTGACATACGTTGGGCATGCGCACAGAATATAGTGCAAACGACTCTAGTCATGTCATGTCAACGTGACGGCGACTCAATGTATGTTATCATTTTCTGATAACTGGTTCACTCTGCACTGTGCTATGAAAACGGCTATTGATAACCAGCAATGCAACAATGCCCAGTAGGCTGGTTCCAGATAGTTGACTAGTGAGTCCAACTATCGTCGACTACACAGAGTTCGGGCTAACGTAGTCGAACTATGGTCAACGATAGTCCTTGTGCGAACTTGACCTATGATTTCAGCACAAAGATTTCAACAGCATGATAAAGGTTTACAAGACTGTCTTATCTCCTTGCAAATATAACCAAAATGAGGCTATAAGGTGGACAATAGACTGGCTTCTTTCTCTTGACGAGAAGCAGTACTTAACCACATGTGTGTATAGAGGATACAAGACAAAGATGGCTATAGCATGATACAGGTCCAAACTACGGCAACAGAATGGCTATGTAACCACAGAGTAACTAGGGTCACCGGGGACGCTGGTTCCCCGTTCACTCACCCAGGAGGTGCATGTTTGAGTCTCGCTCATATTTAAATTGCAGCCTGCCAAAGCTGACGTGATTTAAATTCTTAATCCATTCAAAGTACGACACCGAGACACCACCGGCGTTAACGTATAAATCCTGAACACAGTACAAACGAATGTTAGCACATCTTATGAACTTAAGTTAACCATTTACTCCTCAAACTGCCCGATACCGCCCTGCCTGTTACTCCTCAAACTGCCCGAATCGCCCGAGAAGTTTGGCAAGTTGTGTCTTGAGTTTTACACATGCGATTGAAACGCATAACTCAAAAGGTTCAAAGGCCAGAAATCCCATCCCCAACAACACAACACACAATGAGCAGTTGTTATGTGTGTGTACAGACCTCATGTTATATTCAATGCATTTCACGCACAATGTTCACAGCAATGGCGACCGTACTTGCTTTCACGATAAAGTTGCGGGTGTTTTTACACATGGAACACTATGACTTGAAAGGATATTTCAGAGAGTTTTAGGTAAAGAAGTTGTCTGTAGGTAATAAAGGCATTAGTCTGTGCACAACTTTATGTTTAAGTCCGACACAATATTTCCTAATTTTAGTTGATCTGTCTTGTGGTTCCAACCTCAAAGCTTCAATATGGTGAAGGAAACCAAACAACTGTGCATATCATTTAAAAGGTAATTTCACCCTCTACAAAATACATCAAACTTGTAATGCATGAAAATAATCACAACCAAAGTTGTCTAAATATATCTAGGTTCAGTAGAAAATCTTGTCACTTTCCTTGCCGCGTTCAAACAGTACTTGACTCGGTGGGCAAGCATTATATACGAAGTGTGGATCTGAAAACAAAAGAGGTCCACACAAGGCAGGGTTTTGAAACACTATGTGGACTTTACACACATCCACACAGTGTTTTTCACCAGTGTTGAGTTTGTTCTTAAGTGCACAGAACAAAGAAATGTCCAAAGATGTATGTAAAACAGAGCTGTGCCCTTACACACGCCAACTTACGGGGTACTTTTAACAATAGAACAATGCTACCCCACAAGGTTTTCTTTGTTCTAGTGGTACCCCACAGAGGATTTCTTTAGAAAAGGGAATACTAGAACAGCAACGGAAGTACCCTGTAACTGCCATATGTAAGGGTGCGTGTGTTTACTTGAGCTTACGGGAGTGCCCTTGTGGGTTCTTTTACACAATGGAACAATGGACCCCACAAGAGAATTCTTTGTTAAACCTGGACCCCACAAGAGAATTCTCTAGAAAAGGGAATAATAGAACAACAATGGCAGGACCCCACAAACCGGATCCGTAAGGTTGTGTGTGCGCAAGTGCTAAAGGGTTAAAAAGGTCAAACAATAGTCACATGATAAGGCCAAGTAACAAAAGTAACAAGTTTCTCGTCCGGACATTTGAAAAAAAGAAGGCGGCAGGGCTTTACTATTAAACATTTTTTAATTTTTTGCTATCTTTTTCCAAGATGGCCGCCATGCTAAATATGGCTGGCCAAGGTATATTTATTCACAGATATTCTGCTATTTGAGTATACTGATGCAATGTATGACGAAACAAATGATTTGTATCATTTTAGTCCACTTGCTCAGCAAGTTTCAAAATTCAGAAACGGCTGTTGTACTCCAAAGGTGAAAAAAGAGTCTAGACAAATTCTTAGGCAAAAATAAACCAAGGAACTTCGGGTTTTTTCATGAATTTTACCTTTTTTTCTTTTTCTTTTTCTGAATAGTAATAGTAAAAAAAAGGAGGCGGCGGCCAAAAAGGAGGCAGGCGGGGACCAGAAACTTGTTACTTTTATTACTTGGCCTTACAATGTCAGAAATGAATGCTTTGCTGAAGAGAAAGATCAACATCATAATTTCTTCCAATTTTTGATGTGAAGTATAAATTCTCTACTTACAGGAATAACCATGATATTCCTCTCTTGTAGGATTTTATCAGCTGCTGGTGTTGTAGGACCATTAGCTCCCTCAGCGATGATCTAAAGGGGAAAACAAAATTAATAAGGATTACTTATACCCTCACAAGGTGTGTATGGGTAAACACTGAAATAAAAATTTGTTTAAAGGTATCGTACACGTTTGGTAATGACTCAAAACAAATATTAGCATAAAAACTTACTTGGTAACAAGCAACGGAGAGCTGTTGATAGTATAAAACATTGTAGGAAACAACTCCCTCTGAAGTAACGTAGTTTTTGAGAAAGAGGTAATTTCTCACTAAAAAAATAAAAAAAACTTCTAACAAGAAGTTTTTGTTCCTATCTGAAAGCACACAAATTTGTACAGCAAGGGTGTTTTTTCTTTCATCATTTTCTTGCAACTTCGATGACCAATTGAGCCCAAATTTTCACAGGCTTGTTATTTTATGCATATGTTGGGATACACCAAGTGAGAACACTGGTCTTTGACAATTTCCAAACGTGTTCAGTGCCTTTAACGTCTTTGTTCACTTTTTAAGGCCATATTCTAAAGAACGAAATACTTTCCTAATATTTAGATTTATTTTAAAGGGAGGAGCAGGGCTTGCACTGGACCGCAGGCTCGAGGCCAGTGATTTTAGCATCGGGCCAGTAAACTCATGACTGGACAAGTCTGGCTGTCTTGTGTGTTTGTTCAAACGTTGACTTTTAGTCTGATACATCTCTCTCTATTCTGTTAAGTTTTGAATAATACTTACTAAGACTTAATACTTTACTATAATACAAATGAGATAAATCTTCTCTTAGTGCTTGTTCACATTAAAACAGTTCAATTGTTAAACTGTGTAGGTATTTTTTTCCTTCTCATTTCAACTCTGGTCCAGTGAACATTTTTAGCTACAAGCCCTGCGGTATTGTGGATTTCCCCCCACAAATTCGAGCCCCAAGGAGGGATGGGGGAGGGGTGGTTTGAGGGATAGGGGAGACTTACTCTGGCTTTGATGTGAGGGGCGTTTTTAATGGTGATTACTTTCTCCCCAGCACAGGGTACTAGGATGTCGCATTGCTCTACCATCAGATCACCCTCATAGGGTGTGGCATCAGGGAATCCAACAATGGTTCCATTTTTCTGTTGAGAGAAGAAAAGGAAAAAAAATGAAATTATCAAAAGAGAACATGCTTGGTCAATTCAATTTGATTACACAACAGTCACAGTCTATGGGGTGAATTTTGTCTGCCAAGCGTGCAATTCTAAAACCAGTACAAATTTGACAAAGTAAAATCAAGTAATACATCATGAGCTCATTTAGTCTTTACTAGAGCGTGGCGTATCATAGCCAAGCGGTCAAGTACACTGGAATCAAGCGGTCAAGTGCACTGGACTTAAGCTCTGGTGTTTCTGAACAGCAGGGTGTTGGTTCGAGTCCCGGTCTTGACACTTGTGGTGTCCTTAAGCAAGACACTTAACCAATATTGCTTTGTTCTTTGGATGGGACGTAAAGCCGTTGGTCCCGTGTTTTGTGTAATGCGCGTAAAAGAACCCAGTTACACTTATCACTTAGAGAAGGGGTTTGCCTGGGTGTTCCTGGCAGTGGCAGATGAATGCACCGCAGCACCTTGTAAACCCTTACAAGGTGTTACATAAATGGGTCTCAAGATTCAAAAACTTCAAAAATTTGTCTGGAAGTAATTAATGATAAGCGCTTTGAGACGCCCGTAGATAAAGCGCTATGAAAAAAACTAGTTATTATTCATATTATTATTAGAGAAAATCATCCATCTGAAACTTTTTCCCAAACACAAAACATACAATACATTTTCATCAATGTTATCTTGAAGACTTTGGTCAATGATGAGGTTTGTGTTATCATACCAATTTATATTCCTCAAGCTCTTTAGGGTCAATTCCATTGGGGTTGTAGATACTGCCATCGATCTCCATAATACCGATGCAACGAGCGCCGTAGCGATGGAGATAACGTGTTGTATGTAGACCCACATTACCAAAACCCTGAAATAAGAACAATCGGAATCAAATTGATCTACTTGTGACTAATTTTGCTCAAGGCGTTTGTTATAAACTCCCTAGAACTATAACAAAATATAATTATAATACTCAAATCTACAATCTTTTGCTCAAGAGCAACACTTTCCTAGAGAATCTTTTCTCTCTCAAGTAATACTAGAAATACATTCATCTCAAGGATGCTACCTTAAAGGTATTATACAGGATTGGTAAAGGATAAAAAACATCATTGTTTCATTTTAGTCTGAAAGCTTACTGATTATGAAGTCCATACTAGAACCATTTTTGTCTGTGAAATATTTCCCTCTGAAATGAAGTCATGTTCAAGAAAACTATATCTGAAAACCTAAACATAAAACGCAACAGCTGATTTCGGTTGTTACAACCAAAATTAATAACAATGTGTTCACATGCTGAAAATTGTGCATGGTTTTTCACTAATTTCTCTTGACTCACACAACGGATTACGCCCAAATTTTCACAGGTTTGTTATTTCATGGTTGATCACCCAAAACATGAACACTGTCTGCTACTATTTTGTCATCTCTACCAATCCTGTATTTCTTTAAATGCTTTTCTTCAAACAAACTTGAACAAAATGTTGCAATATTTATACTTGTAACATGTAGTAAATACTTTGAGAAATGGCATAAAACATTAAAACAATGCATTTTATGACTTTATCACATAGCATTTAACATTAAGACCCAAGGGAAGATAAGAAGAACATTGCATAAACAAGAAGATGAAAATAAACGAAGACCAACAGCTGCAAACATCTTTACAAAGAATATTATGATTTCATCCAAATATTGATAACAAACATTATCTTCAAGCAAACTTGAGTCCTCGATTCTGATTGGTCTATCCACGGCAACAACAGATTGGTATTAAACCATTTTGCCGAGCGGTCGCTAGAGACCGGTTTAAATCCCTTCAGAAAAATAGTTGCAAAATGATAAATAAAGATCGCACGGCCACATAGTTTTCAGAATGGGAAAGAGGACTCTTGAGGGTGCTATTGTGACCTGTTTGGGGGGTCACCATTTGCAAAAAACCCAGTAAACAATTAATTGTCCATATGATAAATTTATCCCTAAAAATATTGGTGCATGAAAGGGTTAAATACTGCTGAGAGGTTTAACTTGCAAGCTAAACCTCTTCTCCAAACGTTGAGTTGTTGAAGAACCGGTTCTTCTCAGAACCACTACAGCTCATCAGAGATTTATTACATGGTGTCTCAGCATGCAAAGTTTCAAATCCCACTAATATTGATTGGTTTTTATTAACCACTATACACACAGTGCTTCCATGTTGTTGGGTTTTTTTAGTCCCAAGTTCAAGGTCAGGGTTCTCCCCATGCACAAGCTAGCGTATCGGGCCGATACGAAAGAATTGCGTGCCAATACGCAAGAATTTTGTCGATACGCAAAAGGAAAAAAACGGCCGATTGAAACCATATAAAATGCTCCAAATTACACAGTAGGGCTATGAAAAACAAGAAAAACACCAAGTAGAAAACATTCCGAGGACCTTGTTTCAATTCAGCACGCTTTGGCCAAACATACAAAAGTTTGGCCCAGAATGCCCCCCAGTTTTGAAAAAACCTGGGGAGGACCCTGAAGGTGAAAAAGGTGAACAAGTACCTGAACAATGAATGTCTTATCACCGAAGCCAGGTGTCAATCCTACAGTGCTCATGTAGGAAGCCTCGTTAACGAAATTCTCAATACCGTGGTAGATTCCACGGCCGGTAGCCGACACGCGGCCATGGATGCCCCCCTGTGTGATCGGCTTGCCTGTGATGCAAGCGTGCGCGTTGATGTCCTGGTAGCCGATGGTCATTGCGTACGTGTCTGCCATCCAGCTCATCTCCCGTTCACCAGAACCCATATCAGGGGCAGGGACATCAATGCCAGGCCCTACAATTCAAATTCAATTCAATTGTTATTGTCTATAAAATGGCAAGTTGCTTTGTCGAGCATGCTCATAACATTAAATAATATATATAAAAATTACAGAATTACATGATAGAATTACAAAATATTACACTCAATAAAAAAATAAAACTTATATGTACAGAAGAGCACATACAAAACATTTACTTCAACATTAACTTCATAAAAAACATTTACTTAAACATTTACTTCATAAAAAACAACAAGAAAAACTACAGGTAGGCTTATACAGCAAACCCCTGACCCTAAAAACCTCTACCAACCCCCATGCCTTACCCACCCAAAACAGCAGACATCATTAGACAAAACACATAGAAAATAAGAATGAACATTGTACCATGAAACCAGAATTTGCAGTGCAAGTGCCCTTTGCAAAAATGAAAACGGCCTTGCCCTCTCAAAGATGAAATTCCAGGGGTCGATTTCACAAAGCACTAAGATTCATCTTAAGATGAGTTGTCAATACTACCATAGTGATTTGTATTGTGACATCAAACTTTGCTTAGCAATTAAGATTGATGAACAGTCAAGATCAATCTCAGCTCTTTGTGAAATCGAGCTCTTGGGCCGATTTCACAAAGAAATAAGACTAGTCTTATCTGAAGTTAGGACCAGTAAGTGGTCTTAACTTAAGACTAGTCCTATCTCTTACCATTGCCTAGGCCTACAGTCCTAAGTTAGGAAGAGTTTTGTGAAATCGACCCCTGGCCTGCTACTCGTGTAAAACATCCTCATATTTTGACCAGAAAGAAGTGGACTGGCATCTCACCTATAAATCCCTTCTTGGCGAGCTCAATGCAGAACCTTCTTGTGATCTTCTCCAGCTCTCGCTCTGAATATTGCTTAGGGTCGACCTTGATGCCTCCTTTAGCGCCACCGAAGGGGACGTCTACTACGGCACACTTGTAGGTCATTAGAGAGGCTAAAGCTTTGACTTCATCAGCGTTAACATCAAGACTGTAACGGATACCTGAAGGAGTGATTAGAATTTTTACCAAAGCAGAAAATATTTCTTAACAATTTCCTGCTAAGCAAAAACAAGCAGGAAACCAGTCACAAATGATGCATGTGAAATGGTATTTTGGGTGGTCAACTTATTCTGCTAAGCATAATTTTTTTTGTGCTTAGCTACTTGTTTGTGCTTAAAGCAGCTCTATGAAATTGGGCCCTGGACCCAAACTCATAGAGCTGGTTAAGCACAAAAAGTAGCTAAGCACAACAAAAATTATGCTTACCAAAATATGGTTACCAGCCAAAATGCCATTTCTCATGTACAATCTGTAACTGGTATCCTGCTAATTTTTGCTTAGCTGAAACTTTGTAAGCAATATTATCTGCTTGAGCAGCTCTATGAAACTTGGTCCAGGTCAGAAAGGGGGTAATGAGCTCGCGTATCTGTGCACCACATAATCATCCGCATGGCTTTGTTTTGGATGCGCTGCAGTTGGTTCAGTTGAGCATTGGTGATACCAACAAGCAACCAATTGCCATAGTCAAGGCGAGAGGTAACCAAGCCTCGCACAATGTGGTGAACTGACCCCAGCCTCGCTACCATGGGCAGCGCGCTGTATCGATACCTCTCGTCACTAACCCCCAGTAGGGGTGTACTGTAAAACAGCGCTGATTGGCTACCAAAAGTGACTACTTTGCGTGTACGCTTGTCAACAAATTAAGAGCGCTTGTATGGCGCTTGTAGGAGGCTTAGTACGCGCATGTGAAAATGCAAGTATTTTGAGGCATTTCCATTTCAAATGAATCATGTTTTTACACGGTCACCCTAAACTGCATACAGTTAGACATATCACAATATCAAAGGATAATGAGAGGGGACCAGTTGCACTTGACTTGATGCCTCTTTTGCGGTCAACCATACATGAACGGGTGCAAAGAGAGGATCGACCACAGGCCTAACTAAAATGTGCCAGATTCTGGCACATTTTAATGAACCAATTCCAGAGGTTATGAGCGAGCAAGGCATGCTGGGGAAAAATGGCACGGCAAGATCGATCACCCCTCGGAACGAGGTTGTACTGACCTCCTTTGCAAGGTGTTCGATGCTGGCTGTGTTGTGCTCTGTATGCTTCGATCATTTCAAAGCTACCATCGTCACGTCTCAGTGGAAAGTTCATGCTAAGTAGATGATTGCACGGCTTCATCAGCTTCAGAATTCCCTGAACCTGGTTGTCAAATGATAAAACAAGAATAATAATACTACCAATAATGAACATTCGTATTTAATTATATCAACTGTCCATGTTCCTGGGCGCTTAACAATTTAAAAAACAATAACAAATACAAAACAAATTAAAGGGAAAGTATACCTTTGGTTTTTGGAACCGTTCGATTGTTTTAATCCCATGTATACAAATGTAGATATGAAATCAAACTAACCTGTGAAAATTTCATTTTAAAAGGTGGTCGCACTTTTTAGATATTGCCAAAATCCGGAGCGATAACTTATGTTCACGCAGGAAGTATAATCCGTAATTGGAATACACAATCCGAGAAACATATCTGACAGCAACTTTTCTCAAATTCAAATTTTTGGGGATAAAAACAAAAACTGATATAAAAAGATTCTCAAAATGCTTTATACTATCGAAAGCTGCTGTACTTCTAACCAAGTAGGTTTTTTATTGCCATTAATTTTAAGAGTGATTACCAAACATATATATTCCCTTTAATTTCAATTTTTGTTATTGACTATCAAATGGAAATTTGCTTTGTCGAGCATGCTCCTAACATTAAAATGTAAAAATGACAGAATTACAAACTATTACACTCACTACAAACTACATTTCCACAAGGGACATACAACATACAAGTTCATCTTAAAACCTTAGAGAAAATAAAGTTAAAAATGTAATTAAAAACAGTACAGTACAATATAAACATCAAGTCAGTGAAATCAGTTAGGAAGATAAAGCATTGTTTTTTGAACGAGCACGTCCAATCAAACTGTAAAATTTTAAATAACCTTAAACAACCAAATTTGAGGTTGTCATGTCCTCAAGTAGTAATAATATATGGATTGCACATGACGTCATTGACCACCATCTTTAATGACAAACAATGGAAACGTGCACGCGTGTACGCGCTGCGCACGACTCTCAGCCAATGACAGCCTTTCACGGGTGCACGTGTCATCAATGATGGCGGCCAACAAAGGGGTCTATAGACCTTATGCATAGGCGTAAACTTCTTAGAGGTAAAATGGTGATGAAATACTGGATTACGCACTTTCTTTTGACCTCTAGCCGAGGGCGCCCTACTTAACTGATATTATGTGCATATAGTCTATTGACCCCTTGCACAGAGGGGACTGCACCTCCACACAAAATGCGTCTACCATTTCCACCATTTTGGGAGTCAATTCCTTTGTGTACATTTTGACTCCCAAATTGGCAGACAGGATAGGCATATGTAAGTGCGCTGTGTGTTGTGCAAGGGGTCGATTGCATGTGTTTTGAGAAAATGAAACAATAGGCCTACCTTGAGCCTTTTCTCGGCATCGGAGGACTGCCCCTTCATCGTGTCTACAAGGGTGTCTTCAACAAGAGCAGCTCCACGATCAAAGTACGCCTCTACCATCTCAAAGAAGTTGGGATCTGAACCAAAAACAATCAGTAGAAATCTGAGACTAGTTTTATTTATTCATAATCATTTACCAGCGGATGATTGATTGTCAACACTTTAAATTGAAAACCAGCAAAAGACATCCTTCAAACTAGAAACTAGGTTTGAATCATATAGAGTTTCTGGGTTGCACTTGCTTGCTTGCTTGATTCAAACAAGTAACCACAGAGCTGCAAAAATTTGCATATATTCCAATTGAATTTCATTCAACATAATAGGGACAAAGTTTCCATAATCAGGGAGATTTTCAAATTTGTTCAACAGAACATGGAAAGATCGGTTTATTTTCAGGGAACTTTCTCTAGCATCAGGGAGAGTTGGCAACTCTGGTAAGCTGGGAAGCTCTGGAAAATTGTGGCATACCAATATTGATAAACAATTTGGTGTTTTGTTAGTTTGAGCAGCCAAGCTTGAATCTAAGAGGTACATATTTCTCTAAATGAGTAACAACCCCATTTACACCAAATTCCATTTATAACTGACCTTACATAATTTATGCTGATTTGGTACTGGTACAAATGGTACAAGACCACAAAATCAATGATGCTTTTTACATGTACTTTTTGTGCTTGATAATATAGATCTATTTTACATTTATCTTGTCCTCATCAGAAAACATAATCCATGTAGATGACATATTTAAATGACACCAGAGAGAACAAAATCTGTACTTTCACCAAGCTCCGCGTTTGATTCCCTATGAGTCTTTTTTCAATTTTTTTTTCATCCTCCCAAATTAAGAATATTCTTTTTTAATTTATTAAAAAACAACTCCTGTTAAATGGATTATTATTACTCTAGTATAGGATTTAAAACTGTGGAAGTACAAGTGAGGTTTTACGGTGACAACATGTGCATAAATCTCTTTTGAGAAATGGGTGGTTCTGTTGGGCGCAATCTTTGAAAATGGCAATTTTTAAAATTTGCACGGTGTGCAATTTTATACGGCGCAAACTTTGTTTCCTTGCATGATTTTGAAATTTGCGCAGGAAAGCTTGAGCGCAATCTTTGAACACCGCGCGATCTTTCCAACCATAATTCTCGCCACTGGTCGTGAAATATATGCTGTATGAAGAGAATTTACGTCCAGAGGTTAAAAAATTAAGTTCGAAGTAGCGATCTGCTGGATCTTAACTTCTGTGTGAAGTGATACTTTTGTTCAAAAACTTGGGAAGAATGTCCAAAAACAGGTCTGCTAATGAACTGTAAACTCAGAATTTCTTGTGACAAAGCTCAGCAAAGCTGGAATGTGCAGCTGGGATTACAATCCAAAGGGGCGCTGAATTAAAATTTCTTTTTCTGATTTGTTTTAGAAAGGGAAATAAAGTTCACCATTGTAAATGGTCTGGTATTCAATCTTGTGCATATAATTATAAAGTCACAACAAACACTAATTAGCACGTCACAGAACCAGACTTATTATAAACATTTGGTAAAATTTTGAAGTCCCTAAAAGGAAAAAAAACAGTCATTGCGCATGTTCAGTGCCATTCCGGCTAAATTGCATCGCTCAGTAAAAGAAACTGGCTAAAACTTAAAAGTAAAAATATACATTATTGCGGATTGTCTAATGAAATGAAATGAAGAAAGTAACAATAGTCAATTTAAATTTAGCCAATAGGGTACATTCTCTTGCTTGGCTAATGAATTGAAAACTATGTAAGATGTATGAGAAAGTACACCAAATGAAGTTGGGTGTTGTCTTGTAGGGTTAAGGTCCTTGCTCTTTGCATGGAGGAATAAAATAGATGCTCTGTGGCTCTTGGTTTGTAAAATTTATTTTTAAAATGCACATCCTGTTTCGATCGTGTGAAGTTTGAAATTGTTGTCATCCCATTCACCTCCTGTCTCCTTGGTCATTCACATTCCAAATTCAGCTATATTATTTCAAGATTTGTCATCAGCTAAAAAGGTAGACAGTCAACCAAAACCATATAAACATACACATCGCTAGTTTAGTTACCTTAACATATCAATAAACCACATTTTAGAAATAAGTTAAGGGTAATTCCAGACCATGTTCAGACTATTCATTGACCAATACAGTTAGAGAGGAGAGTGTGAGAGAGATCCGATACCTTCTTGCTCGGCTACGCTGCTTACATTCCTGTGGGTGGTGACTGAACAAGCTCTCGAAAGACCTGACAAAGTCAGGCTCCTTGAGCCTTCCCTTTGTAAACTGCTGGCCAAAATCCGTAACATGTTGGTTCTATGGAATATCTTCTGCCGATAAATTGTATAAATATAGTTTAAAACGATATTAAAATGCGAAAAGAATATGTTAAAAGACAAAAATGTGAACCGTCGTTGCGTTCACGTACAAATTCTCGAATATCAGCTGATGAATATTAATGTCCAAATAAATGAGGTTCGGAGGTGTGTCAAAATTTTACACCAATCAGATTCAATAAATACCCTGACGACATATCTTGGTTCGAAGTTTAAAGGTTAAATCAATTGCAAAAAACAATTATTATTTGATCAACAGAGGGCGCCACGTACCATTAATGGAAGGCAATGTTGTCATGTTTGTTTTTTATACAGTTGGGTTAGTTTCTTGACCTTTCATTCCTCTCCGAAATTCAGATGCAGAACTTCATGGCAGAACAAGGTAAGCAATGGTCTCCCACTGTGGTACTCTTCATCGTCATAATCATCGTCATAATCATCAGGCTTACATCCCTTGTTGCATTGATAGATAGAAGCCATTCTGAGTTCTCTTCTGTGTCACATGTTTTGTTGTCATTCTGTTCTGCCCTGTTCTATTTTCTATTTCTACTCCATCCTGTTTGAAAAATATGTGGTGATTTCATCTTTCCATCTCTCTTTTAGTTTTAGACTTTTGTTGTATTCTTTCCATCCTCTTCTCAGGCCTTTTCTTGGTTCTATTCTGTGAGTCTCTTCGGTCATCTGTTGTCTTGACTTCTTCTTGCCGTGGTGCTGGGTGCTGTCTCCCAACACATCTCATGTTTTGTTTTCATATTTTCTATTTAAATGTCATGTTTGTAAAATGTTATTGTTAGAGTTAGACATTTATTTTAAAGGGAGGGTCATAACCATTGATCTCCATTATACTGACTGGATAGGACATCGCGCTATGCTGCGTGCATAAACACGCGGCCGAACAATGGCGGCGCAATTCCTTCAAACGGGTAAACGTGCCACATGTTGTGCGTGCACTTGTCTGTGTTTAAAGATGTTTTGAAAATATTAATTTTTGTATAGGAATGGGGAGAAAACATGACGATCGATAGGTATGTCTGTCATTATAACTCCACGATTATTTGATATTGCTCGTCTATTTTTGAAGTTTCCCAATCAAATGAACTACAGCCCTACATTTTATGTATAAAGGAAAATTTCGTGATTTGCAAATAAAATTGCTGATTTCAATTGGGCCTACTCATGATCAAAGATTTTAAACAGGTTTAAAGACACAAAATCCATGTCCGCCGGATATGGCCATATTGAACCCCAAAGTCCTAAATATTATTCTTCTTCTTCATATTATTATTAAAAAGATTTATATAGCGCATTTCCAAAATAGACCAATGCGCTTTACAATAAAAATTGAAATTAAATAGAATATTAGGCCTTTAAAAAATATGTAACGTTGTATGGCGTACTGTGAATCATTTTTCAAAAAAATGCATCGGCCTACTTACTTATGGAAAGACAATCCCTTTGCCTGACTCGGTTTTCCCTCCTCCTCCGGGCAATTAACGGCAGCGCACACCTTCACCATTACCTTTTGTTAGTTTTTTCGATCAAATTTCAATATTTCACCCCAAAAATACAAATTAAAACGAAGAAGAGTTCTCCACGTGTGCAGAAACTCCGTTTGAAAGTGTACAAACGCGTATCGTGTGACGAACCGACTTCACCCGTTTCAAAAAATACGCGTGCGGCCGGCGTTTGGGCGCGATGTCCTATTCAGTCAGTATAATGGAGATCAATCGTCATAACTCATCATCCATAGAATAGATTGGTTTTGTCAACGTAAGGCCACATAAAAATAAAAAATTGTTGATCGTCCTTTTTTTTTTTTTTTTTTTTTTTTTTGACATGGCAAAATATGAAATAAAGAATAAAGATATCATCATAATCACTATAAAACAAAGGGTTTGTGTGATTTTGATGTTTTTAATTGTTTTGTTAAACCCTTTCAAATCCTAGATGACTTGTTCTAAAAACATTTTCAAAAAACTAAAACAGAGCCTAAGTAAATATTTGAAGAATTTTTCTTGTTTTGCCAACATGAATAATCTTTCTTCAATCATCTATTTCCGACCTATGGAATTTGAAAAAAAATCAGCTGAAAAATCTGGGAGCCAAATTTGACTGAAAAGATCATAAAAAATACCGTTTTTATGATTTAAAAAAAAAAAAAAAAAAAAAAAAAAAAAAATGGGGTCGGGGGGGTTTTGTAGGGTCGGGCGGGGACGATCAACAATTTTTTTTTTATGTGGCCTAATCTGGTAATGCTGAAAGGTACAAAGTCACATGTGAAAGTTTCAGCCGAACAGTGTCTAGTGGCGTGTTCGTGGCCGAGCAGATAAGAACACCGGACTCAAGCTCTGGTGTTTCTGATCAGCAGAGCGTGGGTTCGAGTCCCGGTCGTGACACTTGTGCAAGACACTTAACCATTATTCCTTTGTCCTTCGGGTGGGACGTAAAGCCGTAGGTCCTGTGTGTTATGTAATGCACGTATAAGATTCTGTTCGCCCTAGCCCAGGTTGGACTCCTCCGTTGCATGCAACGCGACGGAGTCCAGGGTATAAAGGTCCCGTACCATTGCGACAAAATTTACACTTCAAATTTTGCATATTTTTACCTTATTGAGGAAGCTGAACTTTTACTCACATGTTCCTTGTAGCCGGAACTCCATGGAGGCCTGTTTGAAAATTGTTGAATGTTCTCCTTTGATGTTACTATTTGTGAAAACAAATTGACATTACGGCTCCATCACTGCACGTCATAAACCAAGAGCTTGTAAAGGCTAACGCGCATGTGCGAGTTTTGTATACGCATCGGGTTGCTATGTACTTCGCACATACGCATATGATTTTACACGGTCGAGCGGTACATAATGGATAAAATTACAGTGCAAAACTCCGACATATTTTTGGAAATAATCTCACCCATGGATATATTTGTTAGTTGTGAACTCATCCAAAGTGTAGTAAATGTCACCAAGAATATATGAGCGGAATTCCAGCTTCTCAAATAAGGTAAAAATAGGAAAATATTGTGGTCAAATTTGTGTTCGCATTGTAAAGAAGCTTTATACCATGGACGTCAGTGCAGTGGCACTGACTGACATCCTACCAGGGCTAGGTTCGCCCCAGTGTGCCTTGTTTGATCGGCAGCATATTGCGCCACAAACCATTACATGCCATGGTGCTATATAAAGGGAAAGGGTATTGTTCAAAACGTAGGGCCTATTGAATGTTGAAGCACCATGAGCATCACTGAATGACGGATTTGAGCGCTATGTATAAGAAGCCAGTATTATTATTACTATTACTTACTGAGAAAACGGCAATCTATCACTGTATTATCACAAGAATGTTGAATCCATCCACGTTTAGGGAGGTGACAGTGGGTACCAACCGCAATCTCTGAACCAACCGCAACCCACAGAAATCTGAGAAACAATTCATGTATAAATTCTGTCTCAGATTCAAATGTTTTTGGGTGAAAATTATCCAAGCTATATTACTTCCAAGCATGGAAGTAGAACCTCCATGTTCTCACCAAGTGAGTTTTTATCGTCATTAATTTTTGGAGTAGTTACCAATATTTGATCCAGATCAGGGCTCTCCCCAGGTTTTTTCAAAACTGTGGGGCATTCTGGGCCAAAATGTTGGGATGTTTGTCCGAAGCGCGCTGAATTGAAACAAGGTCCTCGGAATGTTTTCTACTAAGTGTTTTTCTTGGTTTTCAAAGCCAGCCTACTATGCAATTTTTATGAGCATTCTATATGGTTTTCCTTTCATGTTTTTTTGTAAAACTACTGTGCAGGGGGGGGGGAACCCTGATCCAACCTTTAAAACATTATAAGATTTAGTTTACATTCATGTGTTACAGATTTTAAGACTATCTGTAAGATTTTTTTCACTATTTCATTCTACTTTTTTAGGTGATTTTTATCTTCTTTGATGTCAACCAACCATCACAAATGTTCCAATCATACAGTTGGACTGATTGGAAAAATCTAGACGATTACGCCGTCAGTGGTTCGGGGGCTTTTTTTCATCAAGAAACAGTCGTCTTCAGACTAGTGTGAAATAATTGTCATTTGTCCGACAGTGGGATGGATTAATTTGATTAGTCAGAAAGACTTTAAAGGTGACGGAACTACTTTACAATTTAACAAGTGCAGGGTGTAATCAAGCATTCATCACCACAAGAAATAGTTCCTCCATGGTGAATTCAATCTAAACACAATCAGATGAGATGAGATCTTGGTGTGTTGCAGTAAGCTTGGCGTCTCCTTAATACTGCCAGAGTGATGATAATCGGAGTGTGAACAGCAGATGAGATTCGGCAGGGCTTTGTAATTATTTACTTCACTGATGTTTCTCTCGGAAACCAGAGCAAGGAAGGAGACTCTGGTTTTTTTAGGAAGAGAAATGATGCAACAACGGACAACCATTTACGGGACTGTCTACTGAAGGAACCCGATCGCAAATTAGAGTCATCAACTTACATTAATTTGCACAATCGACTGAGCTTACAGATTTATTGAGTAATTGAACTTTAAAGGTGGTGTACTCATTTTTTGGAATAAGGCGACCTAACCGAAACATCAACAGTTTTTGTCACAAACCATCGTGAATATGAGTTCCTCAGTCAAGTATAGTCGTCTGCCGAAGTCTGAATGGGATCCCAGGTCACATGACCACGTCGCCATAGATTACAGTTCCCCGTTTAATTTTGAGTCGGCGTTTACGTACAGTAAGGCAGTACCACCGTATGTGGAGGAAGAGAGATGTAAGTGGTTTCGTTATTTTTTGTTGTAAGTCCACTAAATCAGACCTAAATAAATGAGAGTAGGCCTAATAATTAATTTTAAAAAAAATGAAATTAAATTATATCAGTAGGAAAAGATATTTCCAGTCATAGTGTTAGCCGAGGGGTGTCTGGGTGTCTTTTGGACACCCAGCCCACCCTGTTTTAAATTTGGACACCCTGTTTTATCTCCCATTTTACATGTAATGTATTGTAAACAATTTGGACACCCAGTTTTTAAATTTCCAGCAAATGTTGACACCTTTTACTAAATCCTGGCTAAAACCTTGTTTCCAATGATATCCATTGGTTTGATTTAAAGAAAAACTCTGGAATTTTTTTATTTTGTTGTGAAAGCATAAGAAATTCTGCCATTACATGGTGCTATGCAAAGGAATAGGTCTCATACTTCAACACGTAACTCCACTTACATGTACCTTGTAGGAAAAATACTGAGCGCTTTGAGACACCCATCGGGCTATATAAGCGCTATATATAAGAACTGCATTATTATTATATCAAGTAATAAATCACACGGGAAAACTGACTGGGTAATAAACAAATTGGGTTGAACAAAGAAAAATTGACTTGAGCGGGACCTCCGAATTAACATGCCAGTGCTCTACCGTTCTCCTACAGATAGCTCAGCTGGTAGAGTCCCACTCTAGGCAATTTTTCTTTGTTCAACCCTAAAATTCTGTTATAATTGACACCAAGACCATAAAATGATATTATCACCATTATTTATATCTGCAGTAGCTACATGTATACAAAGCTAATATGTAAAAACGTTTGTGATTCTATTTCAGCATACGATCCACCACTCGTTACTCGTATCTGCACATCAGTCGTCACTGCTCTCAGTTTCCTCTTTGTGCTCCTAACCTTCCCAATCACAGGCTTTATCGCTGTCAAGGTAAATTTGTGCCAAAGAATTTTTTATTTGTCGTTATTTGATGCTCTGGCGCTCCAACATTATTACCCCTGGTCCCTGGGCCATTTGTTTCATTTCTTAAACTGTCTCGGCTCCCTTGGGAGTATACAGCCTGTGCTGCCAAATATGTAGCACACCAAGCTAAATCAAGCTGGTTGCGACTACAAATCTATGTTTCAACACCCTTAATACATAATTTTTTTTTCTTTCTCTAATCCTAATCTAAACCCAAACCCTAATCCCAAACCTAGCTTGTAGATCACAAGGAAGGAGTAATCGGAACATAGGGACTGTTGTCGGAACAGGGGTGTCAGAATTTTTTTTATAATAATAATAATAATAGTGGCTTCTTATAAAGCCCTCTAATCCCTTACTCATGGTGCTCCAACATTATTACCCCTGGTCACTGGGCCATTTATTTCATTCCTTAAACCATCTCAGCTCCCTGGGGAGTATACAGCCTGAATATGTAGCGCATCAAGCTAAATCAATCACAAGAACTATCTCTGCACTCACTGGTACCCATATACTCCTGGGTGAAGAGAAGCAATTGTAGTTAAAGTCAGTCTTGCTCAAGGGCACATGTGTCATGACCGGGATTCGAACTCACACCCTGATGACTTAGCTACCAGCAGGGCCCAATTTCATAGAGCTGCTTTAAAAAAGTAGCTAAGTACTGAATAATTATGCTTGCCAGAATATGGTTACCAGCCAAAATACTATGTCACATGTACTATTTGTGACTGGTGTCCTGCTAATTTTTGCTTAGCAGAAAATTGTTCAGCAATATTTCCTGCTTAAGCAGCTCTATGAACTTGAGTCTGATGCACCAAACATACGTACGTAGAGTATGCCCTGGTTGCATTTTTAAACGGAATATTGACAAAGATAACACCCAGGGCTGTCAGTGTACAAACAGGCATTTTTTTTGTGCATAACAATAACAAGCAGTTTTCCATTTGTAATCACACTGGATTCACGTCCAAAACTATCATTAATGAAACGTCTGCTATAAAACCCTTGTGGCTAACAGACAGAACATACAAGCTCTATAACCCCCAAGGGGAGATCCAGAAAGTTTAATTAAATTATCGACCAACTCGTAGCTAAATTAAGTTAGAACTTTAAAGAAAACTAAGGAATTCCTGGACAAGCCGATGGGAGAATGTTCAATGCCTCTAGTGTTACAGGTCCTCACTGATTTCACAGTATTAAGTAACTTTAAAAGAAGAGTAATTGTTAAAGGGTCTGTTAGTAATGGATCTAGTTGAGATGGGAACATTCCAACTGGGTGTTCAGGGGGTATACCTCACAATTTTTGTGCTTATTACAGGTATGATATTCTTCCTACTTTAGTCTGTTTTCCGATTTGTTTGCCCTTTGGAAAAAAATCTGAAAAATTGTGATTAAATAGCCTGAAATGTCTATTAGAGCCTACACTATGTGTACAAGTAGTTCAGTCCTTGTATTTTTTACTCAATAAAAAATTCCTACTTTTTTCCCAAGGACCAAATATCATGCCTTTTATTACGTTGGCTTGATGCGTTTGATCAATTTTTGTCATATTTAAGATTAATTGTTACAACATTCAGTATTTTTTCTTATGTAGGTATTTAAATACAGAATTGGTTAGGATAAAAAACATCATTGTTTAATTTTAGTCTGAAAAGCTTAGTCCAAGGTTTTAGCCAGGATTTGGTAAAAGGGTGTTTAAATTTGCTGGAAATTTATAAACTGGGCTTCCAAATTGTTCGCTTACAATACATGTAAATGACAGATAAAACAGGGTGTCCAAATTTTAAACAGGGTGTCCAAAAGACACCCAGACACCCCTCTGGCTAACTCTACATGTATGCAGCTTTACTGATTATAAAGTTCATAGGCCTACTAGAAACATTTTTTTCTGTGAAATCTTTCCCTCTGAAATGAAGTCATATTCAACAAAACTGTATCTGAAAACCTGAAAAAACACAACAGCTGATTTCGGTTGTTACAACCAAAATTAACGACAATGTGTTTTCATGCTGAAAATTGTGCATGGTTTTCACTATTTTCTCCTGACTCACACAACGGATTACGCCCAAATTTTCACCGGTTTGTTATTTCATGGTTGATCACCCAAAACATGAACACTGTCTGCTACTATTTTGTCATCTCCACCAATCCTTAATAATACCTTTAAGCATCAAGGCCTTCTGTTTGACTTGTGTTGTACATATTTTAGGGATAAGGTCATAAGGGATAAGATAAACTTTCATTAATGATGTGATGTTCCCTTTATCGGTTACCACGACAATAAAGAAGATTGTCAAGAGACTGTGTATTGAGGACCCTAAAACCTTTCCCTAAATCTCTCGAGATTTATCCGAGTAGGGCTAGAACCCGGCGCCTGTGATGTCAGGGCGTCGTTGCAATTATTAAAACTGATCCAATTCCTTAGGCTTTCCCCGCGGGGATGCCGATGAAATGAGACAGATCCCTCGCGGGACATTTAGGAGGAACTTTGAGTATAAAACAGAAGCGATGTCGGTTTGCAAAATTTGCATTTTCAGTAGGAGAGTTGCGATAGATTGCGGGGAGGTAATTCATTATTTGTTTTTCCCTCGGTGAGATTTCTTGAATAATTCAGGGCCTGTGTGGTCACACTGTATTATTTGACTCAGGAATGTAGTGAACTTCATGTTCAAAACACATTGTCTTAACATGGGATTAAAGTTGCAATTACGGTTGAGCTTTGCGTTTGTTTATAGGCCTTGCGCTTAAGCTTGTTGCAAAGTAGCCCACCGGGCTAGCCCCCAGGAAGTTTTAGTAGCCAAGATTTTAAATTATGCATTGTCGTAAATGTATCTTTCTGATGTGTTAGGCCTAATGGTAGCGATCACAACCACTATTAGTCAAATGAAGTTATGTACATTCACACACTCACAAATAAATAAACACATTTTGAAAATGTATTATTCTGAAAAGGCAGAAATATGAGCATTATAAACAAATAGTTGCACAATTATTAGTAGCCCACAGGGCAAGTTCAGAAGTGGTGTTTATTAGGCCATAGAAGTTTTCACTAGAAATTGTATGCAGGGTTAAAGTGTTAAGGGTGAGCCCGTATTAGTTTTTACTAGCAAATGTACGCTGGGCTAAGTGTTAGGGGGTAGCCATGGTTTAAGAAAATCTGTGATATTCTTTCCTACATCATTCCAATTTCCGATTTTGTTTGCCCATGGGAAACAATCTGAAAAGCTGTGATGAAATAGCCTGAAAAGTCTATTTTAAAGCCTACACCATGTGTACATACTACATAATGTAGGTCAGCCCTTGTACTCGATAAAATGTTTCTTCCAAGGACCAAACAGCGCCGTAACTAGGGTAAAATTGTACGGGGGCACAAGGGGGTGCACCATTTTTTGTGCCCCCCCCCCTTAATTACGCAACTGGGATCAAATATTACGCTTGATTTGATGATAATTGGTCAAAGACAACAGTGAATTTTTAATGAGACTTTTCATATAAATTTTTAATTTGTTTTTGTCTTTCAGATGCTTCAGCAGTTTGAGAGATTAGTCGTCTTCAGACTGGGACGGCTTCAGCCACCAAAAGGTCCAGGTAAATAGCCCCCTCCTCCTCCTTATCAACTCTTTTTACCCTCTCAAAAAAAAATTATATTAAATACAAATTGTATCCAATAATACACAGAATAGGGCCTATACAGTCGACTCTCGTTATAGACTGTGCAAGTCTCGCGCGTATCGGAACGAGAAAACACGTCAACCGAAGAACATATTTTTTTCTGAAATCAAATCTGTGTTTTAAATTATATCTAACGACAAAATCTGAACAACAAAAATACTCATTACATGTTTATAAAATTAGTTTAAGCTTTTATAAAAAATACACAAATAATGTGTTAATTATTATTCAAACATAATTCAAACTCTTGGACAAGGATGCTTAACTGATCTTAACTTTTTAGAAACCCCTTACGCGGATTCGCGAAGGTCACACCGGCGTAAAATTAACGCTTGGCGCAGTTTATAAAGGACGCTGACGCCTCAACAACCATAGACTGCAATGAAAAGGCCTTGCGTTGCAATTACAGCATCTGGCAATTATCATCGCGCATCCAAAACAAGCGCTACATAAGTTTTGTTATCGGAGGTGAGCACAAAATTCTTAATTTTGTGCAGTAACCGGAAGCTGAGGTCAAGTTTAATTCTCGGGTTTTCTTCGTTATACTGTTGAATTGATTTTACTTTCATATTTGTTATCACTAAGTATTACATTCCCAACAACCTATATAATTTTCATAGTCATAAACTACGTTAAACTAAAATAACTGACGAAACAAAATATCGCCCACGTAAAACTCCATATGGTTGGGACCACTGTGGTCCCGGAAGTTCGAATGAGCGCGAGACTTGCACAGTCTATTACAAGATCGCTGGGACTGGCCAAATTACCTCTTTATAACAGGAACGTTGTTAGAAGAGGACAGCAAAGCACAGAAACACAAATCAGAATTGAGATTTGGGACTTCAGAATGTACTCTTTCTAAACAGAAACTCTTCATAACAGTGCTCTTTTAGAACGAGGGTCGACTTGACAGTACATAAAATGAATAATAGCAAGTATAATAAGAGCTACACAAGTTTTTTCATAGCGCTTTATCTACGGGTGTCTTGAAGCTTTTATCGTTATTTATTTCCAGTCAGGCTTTTGAAATTTATGAATTATGAGACCCATTTATGTAACACCTTGTAAGTGTTAACAAGGTGCTGCGGTGCATTCAGCAGCCACTGCCAGACACACCGGGGCAAGCCCTTTCTCTAATAGTGATTTGTGTAACTTGGTTCTTTTACATGCATTACACAACACACGGGAGCAATGGCTTTACATCCCATCCTAAGGACAAAGCAATAATGGTCAAGTGTCTTGTTTAAGGACACAAGTGTCACGACCGGGACTCGAACCCACACTCTGCTGATCAGAAACGCCAGTGCACAATTTCATAGAGCTGCTTAAGCACAAAAAGTAGCTAAGCACAAATTAATTATGCTTAACAGACTAAGGTTACCAGCCAAACTACCATGTCCCGTTCTACAATTTGTGACTGGTATCCTGCTCATATCTGCAAAGCAGAAAATTGTTAAGCAATATTTTTTGCTTAAGCAGCTCGATGAAATTGGGCCTGGGCAGAGCTCGAGTCTAGTGCGCTTTACCGCTTGGCCACAACACGCCATATTATAAGTATCATGATATTGTTTTCAATGCAGTTTGTGCTTTGTCTAATGCAGGTATCGTGTTGGTTTTACCGTTCATTGATAAATGGCGTAGGGTTGACATGAGGACAAGAGCTTTCAATGTGCCTCCTCAGCAGGTATGTATGAAGGGAAGACAAAAAAAGGTTTAGTTTAGATTAGTTTAGTTTAGTTTATTACCTTTAACCCTAACCCTCATCAGGGTCCCTCCACATACCCTGCCAAATACAACAGAATGCAACACAGTTGAAATGAGAACCATGCCAAATGCAACAAAATGCAACAAGGGATTTTGTTGCATTGTGCAGGCATGTTGTTTGTGTTAGGACTGAGCAAGGGGGTTTGCCCTGCTAAATGCAACAGTATGCACATAAGTGTAGTGGTGACTACAACAAAATGCAACACCAATAAGAAGTGTAGTGGTGACTACAACAAAATGCAACACCAATAAGAAGTCACTTGACTGCTAAATGCAACAAATTCAGTCAAAGAATGACATCTGAGTTGACTGCCAAATGCAACAGATTACAACAACTTTTACCATTTGGTGCATACTGTTGCATTTAGCATGGTTAGGGTTATTGCACAAACATCAAAATACAACGTAGTGCAAAAGGGAAACCCTGAACAGGCACACAGGCCCACTAAATGGGGACCCTTGTTCACACATCAGAATAAAACAAAGACAACGGTAAAAATGCAAAAACAACTATAGAAAACATGGAAGTAGATATATAGTAAAACAGGTTAGAAAATCACAAAATAAAAGTATGTTTAGTATGCTTTCCTAGCAATATGGGGGAATAAAAGATTTGAAACTCACGACAAAAGTGACACCTCTATGTTCCTATGCTTGGCAATCAACATTATTATTATATATTTCTAGTGATGAAACCAAGGATGCCTCATAAGTAAACTTAATCACTGTAGCTCGCAAGCCTGAGGAAACCTGTAAACAAGGGTGCTTAACCCCTACTCTTCCACGATAAGTGTTTTGGGTTCTTTTACATGCACTACCAATCCTAGTACACAGGACCTACTGCTTAATGTTCTATCCAAATGACAAAGCAATTATGGTAAAGTATCTTGCTCAAGGACACAAGTGTCATGACCGGGACTCGAACCTACACTCTGCTGATCAGAAACACCAGAGCTTGAGTCCGGTGCTCTTAACCGCTTGGCCAAGACTTGCCACAATGAATCATGAGCAGACTCATAACTTCAAGGAGGCAACGGAGGCAATTTCCTCCATGCCCCCTGGTCATTGCCTCAGTGCCCCTTGAAATGTTCCATTTGAAATTTATAATTTCTTCATAGAGGTGCCCTTTACCAAGGAGAAAACGCCTTGGTGCCCTTGCCCTTTTTAAAACAGAGCATCAGGCCTGCATGAGAAAAATTGTTCAATTAACCCTTTCATGCACCCTTTATTTTAGTGATTAATTGGTCATATGGACACATTAATTGTTACTCGTTTTTCGCAAATGGTGAACCCCCCAAAACAGGTCGCAAGAGTCCTCTTTCCCATTCTGAAAACTGTGTGGTTGTGCGATCTTTATTTTGTGTTTTACAACAATTTTTCTGAAGGGATTTAAACCGGTCGCTAGCAACCGAAGAGTTAAAGCTACTCTAAAAACTGGTTTAAAAATGGTACATTAACATTCAATTACACAACTTCCTTTGTCATGTTTGTAGCTTATCACGGCTGATGGTGCAGCGATTTCTGTTGGTGCCACCATTTACTTCCGGACGACCGACGTTGCTCTGTCTATCGCAAGCGTCCAAGATCTGAACCACTCCACACGCATGCTCGCGCAGACTATCCTACTGAGCATGCTCAGTTCACGTTCATTGAAGGTGATCGAGAATGAAAAGGCGTATGTTCATGAGCTAATGCAGAATGAGATGAACTCAACGACCAATAAATGGGGCGTTGAGGTCAGCAGGGTGGAACTGTAAGTGAAGCTTTTTTTCTCGTTTTTTTTTCCCCAAAAAGCATTGAAGACAAACAAACTTATGGGTAGGGTCATAGGTTGGTTTTTGTCATCATGACGATGATTTATAGGCAAAATTCTAAAGAAGGTTACAATAAAAGTCACATGTGAAAGTTTCAGCTGAATATTGTGTCTACTTGCTGAGAGAACAGCAAAAAACTGTTACGGTATTTTCACAAGAACGTTGAATCCATCCATGTTTAGCGGCTACCAATGGCATCTCTGGCTGCAGCATTCGCGAATGGACACCAACCCTAAGAAATCTGAGAAAGGATTCATGCATGAATCGTTTCTCAGGTTCAAACAGTTTTGGGTGCAAAATTATCCAAACCATATTACTTTGAAGGGAATCCTTTCTCAAAATAGTTTATACTAGCTGCAGTGCTTCTCACTGAGTCAGGGTTCTGCCCAGGATTTTTTTAGTGGTGGAATTTTTTTTTTCCTCTAGTACGGTCAAGTCAATTTCCTTTTGATCGTGTCCGTGCACGATCGTGCCGTGAATTTACATGTAGGCCTTTACCGCCATGGGAAAACAATTTACAGCATAACATCATGGTGCCTTACTCTGTAGTTCATTTTACGTTGTATTCAATGCCGTGGAATAGGATACGCAACACGTACACGATGAAACTGGTATCATGTTATTCCAAGCGTAAAGCTACAATCAGAGTGACTGGGAACCATTCCGTTGGATTGTTGGATGTGCATCGTACGTACAGGCGGGACAGATGCTCGATTAGCCTTGATCAAGGCAGTCGCATTTTTCACTCCAAAAAAGACGCCGTAAACACACACATGTGTGTGTGCGTAAGGTGTGTATTGCATCGCACGACCCACCCGTATACACTGTGTGTGTATCACGTCGTACGACGCCCGTACACACACTGTGCGCAGGTCATCCGCACTCGTACCACTCTCCGCATGCGGAGGCCGTCAGGCCGACAGCCTTGACGGGTCTGTAACTTCCGGGTTTAATGTGTTTCTTGATATTTTCGTCAATATTGGACGAAAATGGGGGGGCTCTCGGATATGCTAGTATGCAGCTCATGAATATTTAAATCTTTCGTCAGACCTATTGCAGACAACACAGGATGGGAAGCAAATGAATTATTCATTTTGACGTCCAATCACGAGCTTCTCTCACTATGACCTTTGTACCATATCAATATCATGCTTGCTGTATGTGATGCGATGTGAGTAGTTACCGACTTAATGGCGTTTATGTGTAGCATTGTCTCAGCCATTTTTGACCGGTAATCTGCGAGGCTGGTCAGTCAGCTCACAAGTGCTGAACCCGGGCGCGGCCCCTGGAGCTTTTTGCGCTGCACTCAAGTTCCCTCATTGGACTACCCTGATCACTCGCCATTCTTTTGGTTATTAATTCTGGAGTTCATGTAGTTTCTGCATCTGTCTTTTCCTGACATGTCCTCTCGAAGTCCGACTCTGTGCAGCCACACCGTCTTCATACTTTTGAATTGTTCTCAGACAGGGTCTTATAAGAATTTACTGCCAAACAAAAATTGACAGGATACAGCCAGCCACACATGATACATGTGAAATAGATTTTTAGCTACCCTATTCTAGTGAATGTACTTGGGAAATTTGGTTAGGCAGCTCTTTTTTAGTGGGGCGGCCCAAATGATATAAAAAGTGCAATGAGCTATATGCCTTCATGATGAAACAATCAATAATGGTAGTTTATTGAGGTCTTTGTTTTGTATATTCTACCTCCAATGAATGCACCAACAATGATTAAATCACTGTTTAATGATGCAAGATGGAGACAGTAGATGGTCAATCGGGCCTTACGTCACTACGAAAAATACATCAGAAAGCGTCTTCCTGCTGGAAAATGGTGTATGTAATGTATGTAACAAATCGATCCACGCAACCTCATTTGTTTAATTCCATGCCCTCATTGTCTCGCTCAGCTGAGGAGAATACGCAACATTTTCAGATAGATATTATTATAACAAAGTATTCCCAAATTCAAACCGGCGCGCCAGTGTAGCCACATCTGGATTCTGCATGCATATTCATAAGAATGAGTAAACAAGACTTCCGCCACTGACCAATGGGGTCTCGCCTTTCGCGCGCATTATAGTAATGAGTCATCGGCGGGGAGACAGAAACGTCAAGGCGTTGATCGGTGAGTGGCGCATACAGCTCACACGAGCACGCGCGCACCGTATACTGCACACACAGACACCATGCACACAGCTCGGGCGGGTTGGTAGCTCGGGTTGGTAGCTCGGGTGTGTAGCGCGGCGCAAATAAAATAATAATGAAAACAATAAAATAAAATCGAGAAAAAAACTCCAACGCCTTGATCAAGGCTAATGCTCGATCCATTAAAATAGACTCAAACCAAAGAAGTAGGCTACTCGAAACTTTGGATGACATTTTTACTGGTAAATAATTTACTTTTACATGTTGTTAAAAATGTTTTGAAGGAAGTGGGCAAAAAAAGGGGGAAATGTGTGGTGGTCGGAAAAAGAGAAAAATCCGCCAGTGGTGGTCGGGGAATCACGAGTGCCGGGCGGGTTTTCCGGCACCGACCACCGTGGGCAGAACCCTGCTGAGTAAGTTTTTGTGGTCATTAAATTTTGGAGTACCTACCAAAGTATGACCCTACCTTTAAAGGCATCGTGCACGTTTGGTTATGACTCCGATAATTAATGGCAATAAAAACGTACTTGGTAAGAAGTACAGCAGCTTTGGATAGTATAATGCATTTTGAGAAACTTTTCACTTCAAAGTACTGAGGTTTGGGGAAAATATATCATTTTTATCTCCCAAAACATTTGAATCTGAAAAGCGTTACGCATAACGCTTCTCAGAGGGTGTATTCAAATGCAGATTATTCTTCCTGTGTGGACATAACCGCTCCAGATTTTCGGCAATATCTCAAAAACGCTACCACCTTTTGAAATGAAATTTTCACAGGTTAGTTTTATGGTATATATCTACAACTATAAAATAGGTTTGAAACAAACAATAGGCTCCAATTACCAAACGTGTTCGATGCCTTTAAAGAGACATAAACAAGTAAGCAAATGTTAGAAAAAGCTTCTCAACATAGCAACGAGCATTTCTAAGAAAGGATTGTTTTTCTCAAGTGTAGATCTCAAGTGACAGTTGTACAAGAGGCAGTGGCTGGAGTCGGCATTGACAAACTCGGCAGTATCTTCAGCCAACTCGTGTCGGGTTCGAGTCAAATTTCACGTAAGTAGATTCAATCTTTTAATGGCTGATTGGGTTTCCTGTAAGTTCAAAATTTTCCCATAAAAAGGAATTTTCAAGCGGGTATATATGCAGGGTTCTCCCCATGCACAAGCTTGCGTATCGGGAGGATATGCGCGATTTGCGTGCCATATGCGCATATTTCGGCTGATGCGCATGACAAAAAAGTGGGGGTTTTGTTTGGGGTTTTTCATTTCACAGAAAACGATTAGAGAAAACCATATAGAATGCTCCAGATTGCAACAGTAGGACTTTTAAAACCAAGACAAACACCAAGTAAAAAACATTCTGAAAACCTTATTTCAATTCAGCGTGCTTCAGCGAAACTTAAAACAATTTGGTCCAGAATGCCCCACAGTTTTGAAAAAACCCGGGGAAGAACCCGATATGTGTGTGTCAAAAATGAGT
>JAJGQC010000544.1:0-25000 GCA_021014325.1 Plazaster borealis
AGAATCGACCGTATTTATAATACACTGTACACCAACCTCTTGGAATTTGAAAGTAGGGCTGTAGGATCAGGCCTGTATAGGATGGAATTTGGCTGCTTGGAGGATAAGAAATCCCATGAAATGACCATTGCAATGAAACGTTTTCAATATTTGAACTTTTTTAGTGACTGGCCAGAAGGACCAGTTAGCTTGCTATGCTAGTCCATCGGCTTTTTTCACTTCAAGTGCATATATTTCATATTTCAAAGAGGGATGCTTTTCAACATTAAACTAGCCAGCCAAACCACTCGGAGTGAATTTTGACTGGTCCTCAGTGTGTTTTAACTGGCATTTGGCCAGCAGACCAATGTTAAAGGCATCGTACACGATTGGAAATTGTCAAAGACCAGTGTTCTCACTTGGTGTATCCCAACATGTATGCATAAAATAACAAGCCTGTGAAAATTTGGGCTCAATTGGTCATCAAAGTTGCAAGAAAATGATGAAAGAAAAAACACCCTTGTTGTACAAATTTGTGTGCTTTCAGATAGAATAATAAAAACTTCTTGCAAGAAGTTTTTATTATTTTAGTGAGAAATTACCTCTTTCTCAAAAACTATGTTACTTAAGAAGGAGTTGTTTCCTACAATGATTTATACTATCAACAGCTCTCCGTTGCTTGTTACCAAGTAAGTTTTTATGCTAATATTTGTTTTGAGTCATTACCAAATGTGTACGATACCTTTAAGGGAGAACGATGTTCATTCATTCAAAGTTTTCTGTATGAACAATTGTATTTTAAATATTAGTGTGCACATACCATTGTCAATTTTAAATAGCAACCTAACTTCGGATGAACATTATTATAGTTTTGGGGATCAACTGGCCGTGTGTTTAACGGTTTCACCATGGAGGAAAGGTTACACTGCGAGGGTTTCTGGTGACATCTTTACTTTCTCTCTTGGCTAAGGTTTACGTTTGATTAACACTACAGTCAGCATACTATGTAAGATGTACTGTAGTAATCCAACACCACTAGCAGCTTATGCATCATAATAAATGAACAGTACTGCACCCCTTATCCTTCATTAGTCTCACCATTGTGGGATGGAGTCATGTAGGCCATGACTTGGGGCAAAACCAAAAAGGGAAAGCTTGGACCCTTTGATGTGGGGTATTATTCACAAATGAGCTCACAATGAAGGATGGTTAAGGACCCCTCTTTAGGAAGAAATAATAGGGGATATCTCAGGAGGGATTAGTAAACACAAATAATAGTAGAAAGTTGACATTGGATATGGGCCACAGCAAAAAGATTAAATCTTGACAAAGTTTTGGCACATGAGCTCTTTTCTGCATGCTTTTAAATTTAAAATTCCAAATGTGAAGGATTTCGGCTAGTAACTGTACAATGATTGTTGACTTAAAAATATCAATGTGTGGTAAATACATTTGTTTATGTGATGTTTACATCAAAGCTTTCATTTAAAAATACACAATTATATCAATTTTTTCTAGTTAAACAATGTAGTGTGTTGCAGTACAGTAAATTGAATTTACTTCTATGCGCTGTACTACATGTATGTAAATCTATAAGAATCGATTAAACAATCAGCAATAAAACAAATTGTTGAAAACTCTCCAGTCAGTTGTCTGTTTTGAATTAATCAGCATTCACTTTCCTTTATAATCAGAGAAAAACAAATTACACGCCACCAGGTGCATGGCGGCCACCAAACAATAGCTGTGGAGGGTGTGTACAGACAATTAATGAAAATGAACTGAAATCTTTACACAAAAAAATATTTATCTTAACAAATGTAAGCCAGACAATTAATCTATGGATATGACATTTGTTATGATAAATAATTACAGTATAGAAAACAAACTCCATCCACGAAAGTGTTTAGCCTATTTGTTTTAAATTATGAATGATTCCCCAGGCACCTGGAATGATCTACCAGATAAGTCATTGACAATTGTTAATTGTAAATTATTTTTCCATGCACTGGTCATGTACTTTGCCTTAAAGCTTGCAGTAAGGCATCTAGTTCAAATGAATTTTAAAAATCAATAAATTCATTTTAATTCTGGTATGTTAGTCTAAAACTAATCAATGCAGCTGGGTATAAATAAAAACCATGCAATTTGTTTATGATAACAAAATTGTCAACTGTTTTATAATTCAACATTAGAATTCATGATTTCTCTCACAGAAATTTACATCTAGGTTGAAATAAAAGGGCACAAATTCAAATGTATTGGGAAAGTACAAACAAAACATGACGATATTCAATAAATATTTAAATGAACTAACATGATACAATATTTATATGCATGTTTTTCTCTTTACTTCCTTAGAATACAATCACATATTTTTATGCAAATTGTTAATGCTAGAATTATGATATTCTTTTAAACTTGTACACCATGCTAAAGTTGAAAAACCATACAAGGAGCTAGAGAGGATTTTGTTTTTGAAAGTCAAAATGAGAACCATAAAAACTCAATTTTTCTGCAATTTTTTTTCTTCATGGAAACACTGTAAATGTGTACAAAGTTTTACGTTAAAAATTGAGAAAAACAATGACTCTTTCAAATTATGTAGTCTGGCTAGCTGCCTGAGATGGTATTAGGACAAAGCAAGTCGGACTCAGAGAGTTCATGAGGCACCACACTCTCATGAGAGTTGCACGCTGGGAATGCTGTGATTTTCCACAACAGCAGCTGTTCATCATAAATTTGTACTCAACTGACTGCAGTAAACATTTGTTTTAAAGATAAAGCAGAGCCAATACTTGTATCTTGCAAACAGGGAGATTTTGTACAACAATCAGGGAGATATTTTGAGTTACATTCAACATAAAAGGGGAAAAGTTCCAAAAACCGGGGAGATTTTCAAACATTTTGTTCATCAGAACATGGAAAGATTGCTTTACTCCTCAGGTAACATTCTGTAGAATCAGGAAGAGTTGGCAGCTCTGATAAGGTAAAAAGGAATCACAACAGAAATTTGAGCTGCATGTTTACAAGCTTCATCAAACTGTTGCCCCATAAACCAGTTACCATCGGAAGTAAACACGCTAAATAAATGAATGATAAAAACTAAAAAGAGATTGGGCTGCAAAAACATAAACTAACAGTAACATTCTAAGTAGATACTGTAGATTATTCATTTCTCAGGATGAAAGTAAATTGTAAAAACCACATTAAAAATAACTAAGGGTGTCGGAAAGTGCAAAATCTGTACCTTTAAATGCAGCAATTGCATGTTGCTGTAATGTACAATTATGCTAAAGACACTAGTCTCTTTAAAAAAAAGACTAGCAAAAAAAAATTATGCATGCAAACAGGGCTTTCAGAGGCAAAAGAACATTATAATGCTCGTCTTTTGCTCCCTAATTTGTAGGTACTTCACCTACCATGCCATTAACGTACTTGTGGTTATATTTATTGGTGAGAAATTCTTGTGTCCTTGACATACTCCGAAAGGAAATGCTCGTTTACCAAGGCCATAGTACATTGCCCCCCTCCCCTTGTCGGAATCCACACTACAAAAAATAAAATTGCAATGCATTTATTATTTTAATTGTTCACAAGTTTACCATTGATTTTCTTTTTAAAATGGAAGTGCCTTTTGCAAAATGAAAATGCCCTTGCTTTCTTAAGGATGAACTACCAGGACTGCTGATTTTCTGTATAATTTTAAACTGACCAGAGGGGCACATGATTTACCTTACAACCAATCAAGACTTTACTTTGAAAAATACAATCATTGTTTAATTTTTCTGAATTTTCAACTAATGAAAGGGTTTTATTTCATTTATATTTTGACCTTAGGGAAAGAAAGGTAAGATTAGATTAGAAAACAAATTATAAACAAAAATTGTTGTGCAATTGAATTGTTTTGGCTCAATTTGCCTCAGATAAGATAAGCGTTACTTTACTTAAAAACTACCTACATGAGAACTGAATAACACGACAATAACAAAACCGTAACTTTCAAGAAAGAAAAAACCTCAAGACTAGAGTCATCACTCATGAAGTTTGACTTTAGATTCAAATTTCAAGATATAAACCAAAGTGCAAAGTTTAATTACTGAACAACCTGTGCTTTTAAAGAAGTGTTCAAGTTGAGCTTTAAAAAAAAATCAAAATCAGTGTTCTTCTAAAACTACTAATAATAATATCAGTATAAACTGGAAGAATGTCACACCATTTGATACTGAACTCAATTAAAAGCTGAATAAAAAACTAAATACCAATTACAAACGTTTATGTCTTTTGTTGTTGTTCGTTTATTTAATTAAGAAACAAGAGTCAAACTCAAACTCAAAGACTTTCTTACTCAATGTCAAGTCAAAAACCTCACAAACTCTGAAGTGTAACACACAATATTTTACAAATTAACTACTTAAGCCTACACCCTGGAGAAAACTGACTATTTGAGATGTGAGTTAGTATAGAATTCATTTACCATAACTCAATATATTCGGCACGCAAACAGTGTTATCTTTATGTGCACTACCGCCATGTTGTTATCTGACATTTGGTGCAATTTGCCCCATGGTTTGACATTGCCAACTCGGTGCTCAACACGCGCCACGGAACGCCTCAAAACGCCGAACATTTCGGAAGAATGTCCCACCAATACCCACAGAACAACACAAAAATCTTATCAAAAATATACTCAAGCTCACTTACCTGAAACAACAACGGTTAGAAGACCCATGCAGGCTGAGAAAACTGCAAAATTCCAGTAGTTAGTCGTCCCGTATAGTCCTCTAAAAGTCGCCATTTTGATAAACTGTTTGCAAGGGTTGATTGTCAATATATGCGCACTATCAATCCATTCACATGCCAAATGCCAATCAATGGGGGGCTGTGCAGGGGTACGGGTACACGGGTTTGTGTGTGAATTGAATATTCATCGTCTAATCTGACGTCACATTCAGCATGTGCCATTTTCCGGTCGGGGGTTTTGCGATGGGAAAAGGGAACGAGGTGAACCGACGCCCGGAAGCTAATCGAAATCTTCGGAGCCTCTACACTTGAAGATAAAGATATTCAAAACAAGTCATAATAAAAGGAAGAAATTTGGAACGACAGAAGGAAAAAATCACTTAAACTAAGTGCTTCAAGGGAAGGTATAATATTGGTTATTGGTTACACACTAATTGGAATCATTTCCGAATTTGGTTATCTAATTTCAGAACGCTCACTTGCCTTCTTCATCTACAAAGTAAAACATCAAAGTCTAATTCGTTGCTTTCTCTGAAATAGTGTCAGTACATGTACTTGTGATGGAACATGGCAGTTTTATATTCCATGTAACCGAAATGCCATGTATGTGTACATAAAACCATGATAGGGGAAGTAAGTGAAAGCGTGCGGTATTATTCCAATTCGATGATGTTGCACATGCACGAACGCATGCAAGCTAATAGAAATATTTGGAGGCATCAATAATGATGGAATTCGAGTAAAGATTTACCCCCCCCTCCTCACTCCTCCGCCCCCTGACGGCCAGCGTGTTGTTAAACAATGGTGGTTTCCAAGAAACCACCAATTGCACCTTCCGGTGTCATCTTGTGTCTCGACATCCCCTGCCAGTGTCACGCCCTGACCACCCCTCGTCTTAATTATCAAGACGCCCAACCCTTGAAATTAGGAGTCCAACTTCATTATAACTATCAAGGAAGATTAACAAACGCGCCAACAAAACTAATAAGCAGTCTGCATTCTTTTGTAACAATGGGGGCCTTTCTTTGCTTGTGTAAACGTTTGCTTGGCAGAGTCTTTCCTTCTTTTGTTACGTTCTTGTTGAGGAGACGTCTTAAGATGTTGGTTTGTTGATCCATGGGCGATCACAATCCTCAGAGGAGATGAACAGAGGCAGGCAGTTTTACCAGTGGTCTGCAAGAGTAGCCTAGTTGGGATTTGCACATAAAGGATTGGTTGTACCTTTCTTTACTTGATAATGCTTCATAACTTCTATGCCTTCGTAATGTCCACGCAGGAAGAATCTGCATAATACACACTCTGAGAAGCGTTACGCGTATAACGCTTCTCAGATTCATATGTTTTGGGGGATAAAAAGTGATATATAACCGCAGTACTTCGAAGTGAAAAGTTTCTCAAAATGCATTATACTACCCAAAGCTGCTCTACTTCTTACCAAGTAAGTTTGTATTGCCATTAATTATCAGAGTCATTGCCAAACGTGTACGATGCCTTTAAAATGCTAAACTCACAATTTGTTTTTCTTAGTGGAGTTATATTGCGAGGGTTGTACATTTTAGCGTTGAATCTCTTTAAAAGACAAAATACAAATATTTGCAAACATAAACAATTTTATTCTGAGTCAATCACAATACACAATAGAGGAAAACAAGCAAACTATAGAAAAACATGAGTAAAACTAGTTTAATTTTTTATTTTGGGCCTTCCCAGACGAAAAATCATGTCCTTTAACTCCTTTCATCATTAGGTAACTAGTTTATTTCTCCATGGTAAAACATTGCCAAAAAAGTGGTGTTATCAATGTAAAACTTTCCTTTTTTGTATCCCCTTTTTCATAGTGGAGCAATCCTAAATCCCAATGTTTACACAACAGGGGGCCGGAGTGTCGCCGGCGAGTCTTCCGAGTGGACAATGCGGAGGTCACCAATTTTCCACAAAGAAATTCATTAAGTGGTACACAAGCTGCATAGCGAGTGGAGTTTTATGTTCTCTCAATTTTTTAGGCAAACCGTGACCCTATCAAAAGTGATTTTTAATTACAATCTATTATAAATGATGAAGTTAGTTTATTAATTTTCGAGTCAAAAGTTGGCAAGTGCCGAGAGCTTTCTGTTGTCCTTCCATGGAGCATGGAGGTAGAACCATGGAGGTAGAATTGTAGAACCATGCACTCATTTCCAGTGAATCGCTTCCGTTGGTCCCGTTTGTGAACAGCCAATTACATTAGGCCTATTATTTTAAAAATAATTAATTGGCGAACCGTCAATTCAACCATGATTCAACCAAGCTTTCGGGCGCATAACCAAGACAATACAATCCTCTTAAATGTTCTCAAAGTTACAAAATAATGTTCAGAGATATAACTAGACCGATGCAGAATTACTTTCAGACGCAACGTCATAGAAAAAGCAACGTGGAAGAGTTGATACTGCGCCCTCTATTGAATGGTGGCGCTATAACAAATCGCATCCTATAATAGTTGTTCTTTTTTATAAGGGTGCATAGAGATCAATGGGTGCACCACACTAAACTTCCCACAGCAATCAATGCTGAATGCTTAAATATTCAAATAAACTCATATAAACTAATCAAATATATTTTCAGACAACTTAACTTCAGATTTCTTTTCAAATTTTGGCAGGTCAGCCGTTTGGAATGTTATGTTTGCAAAACCTGGATGTAACACCCCCGAAAATGTGCCTTTTCCCAAATCGACTCTTGCTGCAAGTTTTCATGAAGCATCCCTCCACTTCCCAAACCAAAGAAGATCAACTTTAAAAGCCAAAATTTACAAAGGCTCTTAAAAAGTTGAAGCACAGAAACCCCAGGTTGTGATAACTTGTCATAATTACACAAACTATTAATTGCATGACCCCCAACAAATATTTTTCAAAAAAAGTTGTGGGTTTACAAATTATAATAATCAGTTTGGCGCACCGATTATTGCCTGTTTAGTGTGGTGCACCAATAAAGTTTTGCGTTTTCAGGAAAACGTTTAAAACGGAAGCATTGTGCAGTGATTTTTTTTGTTTTTTGTTTGGGGGGGGGGGAAATTGTCTACCGACAGGTGGAAGAGTGTAAACAAAAATTATAACAACTTGTTATGATTTTCAATATTTTCCGGCAAATCACAAAATACCAACCAATAGACAAGCAGCAAAATTATTATGAAACCATAACTTAATAACTTAAAAAAATTCAAAGAAATGGACATTCTAGAAAACGTATTCACTGTAGATGTGACTTCTTGTGGTTAGGCTAAAGGAAACACCTGATTAGGAATTACAGGAATATTAGACAAAAGATTATTAGACAAAAGAAATAGAGAGCATTTTTAGTACTCGATAATGTGGCATGTAGGCCTACCCCTCATATTGTTTCTTCATTGTATTCTGGGAATCTCGGGAATTTTTTAGAGGATTTTAAGGGGGTACTTCTGCACAAGAGAAAGAGAGTGTGTTGAAGCATGGAGGAAGAATTTCTTCCTCCATAGTATGGGGATATTTGAGGACACCCTCTGCCAACATATCGAGCATGGTACGGTATAGGAAAGAGGACTGGAAGTCTTGAGGCACACAACTGGTGGTGGTAAACTGGACACACACACAAACCAGTCCAACTGTTCCACGAAGCAACATCACTGTGTTCTTGAACTCTTTGACTGTGATTGAAGTGATGAGCTTTTTCCATCCACAAGAGTGTTTATTCATAGTTTAGTTTCGGAACTTTGTTTGACACTTCACTACCGCAACGCCCCCTAACACGTCATTTGTCAGGAAAATTACTGCTACAATTATCGCCCAATTAGGCGTCGTGGATAATTTTAACCGTAGCATTGCAGGTAATGCGCACAGCGGTTTTTATACTTTGGGCTTGATATTATGACGCCAAACTTCCAATGACGTCAAAGAAATGATTCACTTTGTCTATTTATAAAGACATGTGATGAAGGGAAATAGTTTCTACACACAAAACAAGATCAACATTGCATTTACAATTCAGAAGAGCACTGGAGGAGTAGAATACTGTATCGACTAAGAGCTGTAATTGTTTTCCATTCCTGTTGCACCGTTTGTAACAATCGATTCCATTCATAAAACAGTCAGCTGCATTTGGTAATATTAAATAAGGTAGGCTAAACTTCCAATGTATTATTATTAATATTATAGTTACTGGTAGTGGTAGTAGCACGTCATGATGATGAGAGGGCGTACTAAAAAATATCCTCCCTCACTATCACATCAGCTCAATCGCTCATTTATTGCGCAGAACAATAATGTTTATTATTGGAAAACCTAAAGATCATTTAACAAACATGTTGAGGTGATTGACAAACAATAAATAAAGAAAAGCACGTCAGTTTTATGATAAACACTACGCCCTAAAAAAATTGTACAAAATTGAAAAGCGATAACAAGTGAAGCCACTAGATGGCGCTCTTCACTGTTGTCTCCATCGACTTGAGCAAGGGTGACATACATGTAGGCGTAAATCTATCACAAAATCGAAGGAAAACACCACTTTATAAGTAAAAACTTGGATACTTTTGAAGAGGTATGCTTAGCTCTATATCTTAGTTACCAGGACCCATTCTGTTGTAATCTAATCAATGTATATTTTGACTTTTGGAGGCTTTTTCGATGACAAAAAATCAAACGGGCCTGTACCAGCACGGCAGCAGCACTAGCACTAGCACTAGCAGCACCCAGCTGTGCAATCCTGTATGGGATGGGTGTACTGCACTAGTGCTACAGTCAAGCCTCATATTACCGTGGGTCTCCTATTACCGTGGTAGCAGAAAATTCACTTTTTTCGTTGTCAAAACGTTATCTATAGACGACTTTCATATGGTGAATCGATAGCCAAGAACCCTTTACCAATCTGGTAAAAACACAAAAAAATGAACTGTTGCGGAAATGATTTAAATTTTAAAAAAATTGAAAAAAACGCTATTTTCCCGACTGGACGAATTTTCGCTGACCATGTCTGTCAAAAGTGCCATTATATCATTAACATTTTTACCTTAAATGTTGTTCTGTGCATTGAAATATCAGTGCCCAGATCCTGTTCCACGGTAAAAAAAAAATTGACATCGAAAGTACGTGTTTTCACCTCAAAAACGTAAACCAATGTCTGGAGTCCGAATAAGGACAGGAAACTAAAAACGCTAAAAAATTCAGCATCTTTGCAAAGGGCGCCCTCAATATGTAAGTTTAACACACAAAGTAAAAAACTCGCTCAAATTACAGATATGCTTGCACAAGTACAATACTTGTAGCAGGCGAATGCACGCAATTTCCGAACTTGCGCAGTTATGTTTTAACTTGCGCGGATTACTACTTTGCGCTTGAAATCTACGTCATCGGATTGTTCCAAAATTGAGCGCAGGGGGGTGACTAAGGAAATTGTCGGTACTCGGTAATTAAAATGCCTAAAAGACAAAATTTGTCCATCTGCTGGGAAGTTTAACATCGTAATCCCAGTATTAGGTAAATACTTCAATATTATCTTTGGATTTAGCTCCTTTAATGTAGAGAAAGTTCATTTAAAAAAATTATTTCTGATTACCACGATAATAGGAGGCTCACCTCCAGAATCACTCCGGGCGCATGCACACTTTCAGAGACTTCGTGGACGAATTTAATCAGACAAACGATGTATTTTTTTTATGTCAAAGTGGAAAGTAATACTTCAACAATAGTAATAACTAGACACTTTTTATAGGTTGTTCATTTAGTTTTTTTCTTATCGAAAAACGTCCTAACCCCCACGGTAATAGGGTAACCCATCCTACTACAGTGCTAGTAATAGTATTAAAGTATGCGTGTAGACGACTTCAGCCTCGGATTCAGGATGGGCAGTGTTCTCCTTAAACCAATAACAGTAATCCGCCGGCCAAATTCTAGTTAAAACACCTAAGGACCAGTCAAATTTCTCTCCAAGTGGTATGGTCCGACTGCGATTTTTTTTCCCCAAACAAAACAATATTAATACAAAACAATATTAATGTATACATTTATTTCCAAAATCTGCATTCGGATGGAAAACAAAACCTT
Source organism: Plazaster borealis (assembly GCA_021014325.1). Taxonomy (NCBI): domain Eukaryota; kingdom Metazoa; phylum Echinodermata; class Asteroidea; order Forcipulatida; family Labidiasteridae; genus Plazaster; species Plazaster borealis. The sequence continues at coordinate 10,779 of JAJGQC010000544.1, forward strand.
AACAAATTAAAATAGTACAAGCAAACCTGTTTTTGAAGAAAATAATTCGCGGTCCGGCTGGCTAGCTCAGTGTTAAAAAGCATCCCTATGATTATGAAATAATGGACTAGTGAAAAGCTGGCGAACTATTTAGTAAAACGTAGCTGGTCTCTCTGGCTAGTCACTGAAAAAGTAAATGGCGAACCCTGATGCTGATGGGGTTTTGAATTTGGTTCATACAATGACGTACAGTTATCAAATATAAAGAATAGATGCAGTTAGTATTTACCTGTGGTAATGTTAAATAAAGGTATTTTATACAGGATTGGTAAGGATAAAAAACATTGTTTAGACCCAGTAACTGACTGGGACACTGTGCTCCTAAACAATTCTGACATCTTAAAAAAGAGAGTACAGCGCCCCAGTTACTGGCTCTAATGGTCTAATCATTGTTTAATTTTAGTCTGAAAGCTTACTGATTATGAAGTTCATTAAGAACCATTTTTTCCGGTACATATTTCCCTTTGAATTTGAAGTAATTTTCGAAAATGGCCGCCCAACACATTTTTCAAGACAACTGGCCGGGCTATATTTCAAGATGGTTGCAGCCTTTTTCGATGTGCTTTTATTCTGTGTGCTAATGTCTAAAAATAGGATCTTATTTATTAGAAAGAAAAAAAAAAAAAAATCGTCAGGGATCGTAAAAATGTACATCATTTTAATTTAATTTTTTTAAAGAAAGGAAGAAAAAAAAGCAGGCCTCTGAGAAGGAAGCGGGCGGGGATGCTAAACTTGATTTATTTTTTATTTTGCCTAAGTGGTGAATGGAACCAATCGGTCTCTGGTCTCCGACAAGATCGATGCAGCATATTGGGCATCCACAGCTGCCCTGTACCATGATCATGAACTCTTTCAGTGCCCGCTTTCTTTTGCGTTTTGAACCTAAAATTCCAAGCTTTTTTAGCTTTTTTGAAATTCTGTATTTAGACAAAATAAATAAATCTTTTTCACCAAACAAAATTTATCTTGCTGATTTTTGTTGCCTACATCCCAAAGTCAATAGTATTCCTTGAGTGATATTGCCCTTTCGTGATAACATGTATATTATGGGTCATACATGTACGATTGATGACACTTTTTGAGTACATAAAAAAGATCGTACATGTATGATAATGGCACTTTCAGAATACAGAAAATAGATTGTACATGTACGACCTTGGCACTGAAAGAGTTAACATGTAGGAATGAAAAGCGGATAGTTAAAAAAATTGTTTTAAAAAGTTATTTTAAAAATTGAACAAATGACACATCATATACAAAAACCCATAAAAGCAGTGAGGCCAAATCACCCCAATAAATAATGAAACTTGTCTACTACTGTGCACCTTGGGTGCCTTTATTGACAGATATGTGCGCGGTATAAACATATAATTATTATTAATTATTATTTTACTAGGATAATGGTAAAAGGTAGGACCCAATGACCTCCAATATAGGGCAGAAAATGCTGTACATGAGGCATTGCAACTGCCAAAACCACGTCAATCAACAGGGGAGTAAATAAAGGAATTAACAAAATGTTGAAAAAATTATTTGTTTTTCCTCAAACCAGGAAACTCCTAAATATTCGCAAACAAACTTTATGTCATGAATCGTATCCAGACAACCTGACCGATCAGGAAACATTTCAATCACATGGTTAGACCTACGCAATGCCTTCGGCTCCGTCACATTTCCAATGTGTTTATTACATGCTTAAAATTGTGCATGGTTTTTCACTATTTTCTCCTGACTCAGAAAATGGATTAAGCCCAAATTTTAACAGGTTTTTTATTTCATGTATATAGTTGATCACTCAAAATATGAACACTGTCTGCGACTATTTTGTCAGCTCTACCAATCCTATACCTTTAATGGAACAACTAGGTACACATTTTGATCACAATCATTACACAGTCGGACAGACAACAAGAGTAGTACTATTTACTAAGTTGTTGTAAAATGTAAGATTAGAAAAAAATCCAATGAGGACAAGTCATTTATTCAAGCTGCACCGACACTTTGGAATGAATTACCCTCTCACATTCACTTGATACAGTCTCTTTCTGTTGTTAAGACTAAGCCAAGACTTTTCTTTTCAAACAAGCTTTTGGCTAATTTGTTTTGTGTGTGTATAACATTGTAATTTTTACTCTTTGCTGTTATACTTCATTGTGCTGATTTTATGACATTGTAGATTTTGTAATGCGTGAAATGCGCACAATAAATGTTATTATTATAGGATTGGTCTTTATGGATTTTGGCAACGACCCAATTACAGAACTATCAGCTTTATTAGAGAAATACAAATACAAAAATAAAAAAATTGTAATAAATTGAAAAATGTTTTTATTTGAAACATCAATAAGCCTTTTTGAGATATGGCGGACACAATGCTACAACACTATAAGGTTTGGGTAAATTTGTGTGTATACACCCAAACCAAACAGTACACTCTTATCATGTCTGCCATACCTCAAAAAGGCTTATGGTTCAGTGTCTCCAAATATTAATTGTTTACTTTCAATTTTCTATTTTTTTTAGTATACAAAAGAAGTCAAGAATGAGTTTTTACGGAGGAGGAGGAGGCAGCTATCCCCCACCACAGGGAGGAGGTTACCCCCCTGCTCCAGGGGGTTATCCCCCAGCACCCGGAGGTGCTGGTTACCCACCTGCACCCGGAGGTGGTGGTTACCCACCAGCACCAGGAGGTGGTGGTTACCCACCAGCACCAGGAGGTGGTGGTTACCCACCAGCACCAGGTGGTGGATACCCTCCCGCCCCTGGTGGAGGCTATCCACCAGCACCAGGGGGTGGTGGCTATCCACCAGCGTCAGCACCGGGTTACCCTCCAGCACAAGGGGGTTATCCACCAGCATCAGCCCCGGGAGGTTACCCCCCGCCAGCAGCGCCCTCACAGCCTGGGTATCCACCCGCTCCACAACCAGGCTATCCTCCAGCACCAGCTGTAAGTTTATATTAGATTTGGATATCAAACTTAGCATTTTAACCATTTAGGCCTAATTGTGGAATTTTCTTTTTTATTGAAGGTAGTGTCATAGATTGTTTTTTTGTCAATGTAAAGCTGATTTATTTATAGGCAAAATTATAGATACAATAAAAGTCACATGTAAAAGTTCCAGCTGAATACAGTGTCTACTTGCTGAGAAAACAGGAAAAAAACCTGTCACAGCATAAGAATGTCGAATCCATCCATGTTTAGCGAGTTGACAGCAGGTACCAACCGCATCTCTGACCGCAGCATTCGCGAACGGGCACCAACCCTCAGAAATCGGAGAAAAGATTCATGCATGAATTGTTTCTCAGATTCAAATGTTTTAGGGTGAAAAATTATCCAAACCATATTACTTTGAAGGGAATCCTTTCTCAAAATAGACTATACTGTCAACAGCTGCAGTGCTTCTCACCAAGTAAGCTTTAATGGTCATTAATTTGTGGAGTATTTACCGATCTATGACTCTACCTTTATAGATGTGGAATTTTCTTTTTTATTAGGATTTAATTTTTTTCCAAAAACTTACTAAACAATTTTAATTTTTATTTTATTTCACCAACCAACAGCAGTAAACACCAATAAAAGAGAATGATTAAAAATATTAGTATAATACAATAGGCTGTGCAAGTCTTGCGCATAATCAAACTGTTTTTTGGACCACTTTGGTCCCACGTACATTGCTTTAACTCTTTCACGCGCCGACCGGTCGCTAGCGACCGGTTTAAATCCCTTCAGAAAAATGGTTGTAAAACGAAAAATTAAGATTGCACGGCCACACAGTTTTCAGAGTGGGAAAGAGGACTCTTGAATGTTTTTTTTTTGGGTGGGGGAGGTCGCCATTTGCAAAAAAAAACCAAGTAAACAATTAATGTGTCCATATGATCAATTTAGTACTAAAATAAATTGTGCACGAAAGGGTTAATGCGTGAAGGAAACAAACTTGCACGTGTTACGGGTCCCAATGTTCAAATGAGACAAGCACAGTTTCTTTACATAACGATTATTATATTAGTATAATAAACATCAATTTACATAGCACTTAAACAAAATTATAAAAAAATCTAACAATTGCAGAACTCAAAAGTAATAAAAATATGGAAACGATGTAAGTAGGAATAGATACATAGAAAGTCAAAATTGACTGTACAATTGTACAACACCCGTTTTTCATTCAAACAGAAGCTTTGCAAAGCTATTTTAATGTGTCCCATGCTTTGCCAAATTTCATCCCCAGAAACCGTACAGTTTGTTTTTGAAACGAGGTGTGAATAAGATGGATAATGAGATCAAAGTTAAATTTTTTGATTAATTTGTGGTTCATCATTTTACTGGGTTTCTGTTTACATTCTAGGCCCCTATGCCTATGCCGAGTGCAGCTTATGGTAGCTCTGCTGGTCTTCCATACAGTCCAATGCCAGGTCCGGCCCCAGGCATGGGCTTCGCAGTAAGTAAGCTTTCTATTTTCCATTCTTTGAGAAACGATCAAGACTAGCATCACAGAGGCATTACATTCTCAGAGCTGCCAACTCTCCTTGATTCAGCAGAAAGTTCCCTGAAAATAAACCAATCTTTCCATGTTCTGATGAACAAATTAAAAAATCTTCCTGATTATGGAAACCTTTTCCCCTATTATGTTGAATGTAATTCTAGATATCTCCCTGGTTGTTGGACAAATTCTCCCTGATTGCAAGATGCAAATGTTGGCAGCTCTGCATTCTGTTCATACAATTGTAAAACTTTCTTGATACGTCATATTTTCTTTTAAAGGCATCGTACACGTTTGGAAATTGTCAAAGACCAGTGTTCTCACTTGGTGTACCCCAACATATGCATAAAATAACAAGCCTGTGAAAATTTGGGCTCAATTGGTCATCGAAGTTGCAAGAAAATGATGAAGGAAAAACACCCTTGTTGTACAAATTTGTGTGCTTTTAGATAGAATAATAAAATCTTCTTGCAAGAAGTTTTTATTATTTTAGTGAGAAATTACCTCTTTCTCAAAAACTACGTTACTTCAGAGGGAGTCGTTTCTCACAATGTTTTATACTATCAACAGCTCTCTGTTGGTCGTTACCAAGTCAGTTTTTATGCTAATATATATTTTGAGTAATTACCAAACGTGTATGATGCCTTTAACCCTAGAATTTCATGTGCTAAACTACCTGAAGCATGCGTCTGAGTGAGCCATCTGCATCAAAGAAAAGATGAAATAACTTTGCTAAGTCAGGGCTTGAATTTTACACCGGACCACAGGCCCGAGGCCAGTAGTTTTAGTGTCAGGCCAGTAAACTCATGACCGGACAAGTCGGGCGGTCTTGTGTTTTTTCAATTGAATAAGAAAACCTCACTGTGTGTAGGCCTAATATCTTGAACAAAAAACAGATTATGTTCAAAATGTTGGCTTTGAGTCTGATAAAATACCCTTCAATTCTATTGAGTAATGAAGTGTAAAGACATGTTAAATTGTGTCGGGAAGATTTCTAGCAATTCTGGTCAGGTAAACATTTTGAGCAACAAGCCCTGTGGTCTTGTGGGTTTCTCTTCCAGATTCGAGTCCTGTAAGTGGTTTATAGATACTGATTTTGTTCAGCTACTTTATACAATTCTTCTTTCAGCAACCTCAACTGTCTTCAAGTTATAATGATCCATACACAAACCATGCTGGTTTCACCGTAGGTTATTCTTGATTTTAGCTAGAGGCTTTTCCAAACAGGGTTTAGGCTTTGGCCGTGTAGGCTATTTGCCGTGTTGAACTGTGTTGTGGAAATGATTTTTGCTGTGCATTGAAAAAAACCCATTCATAAATACCTGGAACAGTTTATCCATTCTGATTGACCGAGAGGGGATCACGTGGCCATGTTTAAACGTGCGATATAAACGCGATTAGCCGGACCTTATTGATTCAAAAGAGGGCGTAAACCAGATGATTGCGCAGAGCGCGCAAATTTCACTGCCCAATTTAAGTTGGTAGGGCACATAATTTCGCTTGCGCAAGTTTGAAACTTGCGTGCGATAGCTTAAAACTTACGAACGCAAGTTCGAAACTTACGCAAGGAGTTACTTAGTGCTCGACACATATTATAAGTTCAATGCAGTATCGAGGGAAGCTGAGGCTAAACTGTCAGATTTGGTCTTAACTTTTAAGGGTTTTTGGATGTTTTTAACAGAAGGTATTTATGAATGGGAATAAAAGAGTGGAACGTAGGTTTAAAACCTTGCAGGGCTGTTGCCAGGCGATACAGGACCTCGCACGGCCATGACCCTGTCGGTTTTAAAGGGTCGTTTAAGACCTTAATACCGCTCTTTTATTTCCTTTTTAGCACAAAGTTTGTTATGCAGTGATTTTTCTGTTGGCAATGAATTTGATTTTGACCTCCGTTTCATACAGCTGCTAAGCAGGAAACAGGATAAATATATTTGCTTAACAAAAATGAGCAGGGAGCCAGTCACAGACAATGTACATTAATAGGAATTTTAGCTGGTAACCCTTTTCATTTTTCGCTAAGTAAGACTTCTGCTATGCAGCTGTATGAAACTACTTCCCGATTGGCATGCTGTGTTGGATTATTGGTTAGGTTTGGCTGTTGATTTTCCCCAGGGTGTTACAAGTGTTTGTTGAAATTGTTTGTTCATACCCTGGTATTGGAACTGGAAAAACAATGTCAACAAGTTGCATGCTGTTCAGAATGCATTTTATTTATTTAAGCCTCCATAATGCGAGTGCATTTATGTTTTGAAAGGAAAATGTAAATTACTACAATAACCGTCTGGAATAAGAACATCACAAATATTATTATTATCCATATATCTGATATCTGATTTTTATTGTTGATTATTAGGGTGTTTATATTGATCCTTTTAGATAATAATTTATGTACTGGAACAGGAATGTTAATCTACTTTTCTTGTTAAAGGTATGATGTACAGGATTGGTAAGGATAAACAAAATATCATTGTTTAATTTTAGTCTTAAAGCTTAGCTGACTGATTATGAAGTTCATACTAGAACCACTTCTTTCTGTGAAATATTTCCCGCTCGGAAATGTAGTCATATTCGAGAAAACTGTATCTAAAAACCTTTTAAAAAATGCACTCACCTGATTTTGGTTGTTGCAAGCAAAATTAAGGATAATATGTTACATGCTGAAAATTGTGCATGGTTTTTCACTATTTTTTATTGACTCACACAACGGATTGAGCCCAAATTTTCACAGGTTTGTTATTTCATGTATGGTTGATCAAACAAAACACGAACACTGTCTGCGACTTTTTTGTCAGCTCTGCCAATTCTGAATAATACCTTTAAATAAACTCTGCTGAGTCTAGTACATTGTGTGGCACACCATAACCATCACAGTTTCATGTGTACTTCTATAAATTTATGAAATGTCTAGTAATCTAGAAGTTAATCAGAATGATAAGTGATTACAGAAAATCGAAAATTTTAATATTGAACCCTTCGCTTCACGAGTTATTCATCGTATTGCAGGCCTGATACTTCACGGAGGCAATGGAGGCAGCAGCCCCTGGTGCCCCTGGTTCATTGCCTTGGTGCCCCTTGAAATGTTCCAGTAGAAATTTACAATTTGCTCATTATAGGTGCCCTTTACCAAGGAGAAAACGCCTTGGTGCCGTTGCCCTCTGAAACACGAAACATCAGGCCTAATGTTATATCATACTTCTCATTTTATAGTCAATGCCAAACTTTGTCTCTAGTGTTGTAATGTATATATGATAATGTTCACGATATAGCTTGGAAATGTGCCATTATTCGCTTGATTCATTATGTATTGGGGGAAAAACCTATAATAAATATAACCTTGGATTCCTCCGTGTGCCGATTACGACTGGTACTCTGTATGATAATGTACCACAACGACCAACCTTTAGAGCATGATGTTGTGTTAATGAGCATTTCATGGTAGTCTGCTGGCCGGTGTCCATGCATGAGCAACCTGGTCACACATGACTTCATTCCTTTTCAGATTAGACTTGGGAAATGGTCCTTCCCTCATTTTGAACTAAAAAAAGGAACTGTGAGTTTAACAAAAGCATGAGTGCATTTCATAACACTTAAAGATTTTGCCTTTAGCCAACTGTTTGCGTAAGGTCAAATTTCCAACATATTTCCTTTCCCTCCTATATTACATGCTGATATTGATTGCAATTATTGGACTGTTCCACTTGTTTAAAGGTAGGGTTATAGATTGGTTTTCTCACTGTGATGCTGATTTATAGGCAAAATTATACAGAAAGACACAATGAAAGTCACATATATATGTGAAAGTTTCAGCCGAATACAGTGTTTACTTGCTGAGAAAAACTGTCACAGTAATTTCACAAGAACATTTAATCCATCCACGTTTAGCAAGGTGACAATGGGTACCAACTGCATCTCTGGCCACAGTATTTGCGAACTGACACCAACCCTCAGAAATCTGAGAAACGTTTCATGCATGAAGCGTTTCTCAGATTCAAATGTTTTGGGGTCAAAAATTATCCAAACCATATTACTTTGAAGGGAATCCTTTTTTAAAAATAGTTTATACTATCTGCTGCTGAAGTGCTTTATACCAAGTAAGTTTTTATGGTCATTAATTGTTGGAGTATTTACCAATCCATGACCGTACCTTTAAGGTGGATCCTAATGAAATGGAACAGTCCATTTACATGTCTGCACCCCTCCATTTGAAATGGAACAGTCCATTTACATGTCTGCACCCCTCCATTTGAAATGGAACAGTCCATTTACATGTCTGCACCCCTCCATTTGAAGGCTCTAGATTTTAAGACTCACTAGAAACCCTTAACAAATTCCCCAGAATCCATTGCATGGTTTTGTTTGAATTTCATTGATTTAGCCCTGCACAGCCAATTATTCTCCTGTCTTCATTCAATGTCTTTACTCTTTTCAGGGAGCTGCATATGCTGCATCTGCTTTTCGCCCACCCCCCAACCCTTATGCCCCTGCCCCTGCCCCAGCCGGGCCACCTATGCCTTCACCTATGTACAATCCACCCCCATCATCAGGGGCAACAGCTCCACCACGCCCTGCCCAGGTAAGAGGGATTTGGTTAATCAGCATGGCTGATTTGGTCCAGTATGAAGTGAAATTCATTACGTTTCAGCATGTACGTGTATTACAGGGTTTGTTCTTAAAGGAACGTTACAGAACTGGTAATTAAAATTTTCTTTAAGATCACAGATTTACATCAAACTTACACAGTCTAATGATGATGATAGTAGAAAACATCCTTAGAAATATTTCTGTCTGAAATGCCATATTTGATGAGAAATAAATAAAACTAATTTCCGATTGGAGTTTCGCTCATGAGCGTTTTATTCATGCATTGTATAACACATGCAAATGTGTAATCGGTTTTTCACTATTTTCTTGTGACCCAGATGGCCGATCGATCTCAAACTTCTACAGGTTTGTCAGTTTATGTATATGGTGGATTATATAAAGTGCTTACACTGCCAGTAACTGTTTTGTTAGCAAAAACCAATTCTGTAATGTTCCTTAACTTGTTTAAGTGACTGGCCAGCAGGACTGACCAGTCAGCTTGTCATTTTACCAGTCCATCACCTCTTCACTTGTCCAAATTTCAAATGAAAAAGGGAAGCTTTTCAACACTGAACTAGCCAGCTGGACCACTTGTAGTGGATTTTGGCTGGTCCGCGGGTGTTTTGACTAGCATTTGGCCAGTGGCAGAGCTGTGTATTGAGATATTTGCGACATAGAGGGACCAGTTTTTGTTTTGGTCATGTGGTTGCTGGACGCCATTTTGGGTCCAAATGCAGCACAACCCAATGGGCAGACTAGTCTGGCACCCTATGTTCGCCCATGCGGTTTTTTTTATACACAAAATGGCTTATAATTGCAAGTTGTCGCAACTCTCTCAATATATCTCTTCAACATTTATCTGCACAAATACCATTTTAATGTTATAAATAAAGAAACAAAGACATTTCTTCAAGGGATTGTATACGTTTGGTAGTTGGAACCCACTTTTTGTTTCAAATCTACATAGTTATAGATATATACCATAAAACTAACCTGTGAAAATTTAATTTCAAAAGGTGGTAGCGTTTTTGAGGTATTCCCGAAAATTTGGAGCGGTTATGTCCACACAGGAAGAATAATCTGCAACTGGAATACAGAATCTGAGAAACGTTACTGCAGTAACGCTTCTCAGATTCAAATTTTTTTGGATAAAAAGTGATATCTTTTTCTATAACCGGAGTACTTTGAAGTGAAAAGTTTCTCAAAATGCATTATACTTTCCAAAGCTGTTGTACTTCTTACCAAGTAAGTTTTTTGCCATTAATTTTCAGAGTCATTACCAAACGTATACAAACCCTTTAAAGTTAATGTTGTATGGTCAATGTTCAGTCACCATTATATTTGACATCTTGTGTTATTTTTGTAGGAGAAAGTTTATTGTGTTTAGAAACCTGTCTTAGCTAACAGTATACCTGCCCAAAATTGCAATTTATCAAGTTGGACTCTAGATGAAGTTTTCAGCCAAACTTATTATTTGTAATTACCACAACTCACTAATGTATTGTTGCCAATCATCAGTAATTGTTTATAAGTGAAATCGATTAAAGTCATAAAGTAAACTGTCTTTTTCTGTTTTGTAGGCAGCATCTGCACCTACTCAGCAAATGGCTAACATGTCCATAGCATCAAACGCTGCCAAGAAGACTGTTGTTAAACGGGTGTGTATGATAAATACTTTTATAGCAGGTCTCAAAATTAACACTGGACCGCAGGCCCGAGGCCAGTGATTTTAGCACCGGGCCAGTAAACTCATGACTGGACAAGTCCGGCTGTCTTGTGTTTATCAATTTAATAAAAATACCTCAATGTGTAATATCTTTGTGAAAAAAATGTTGGCCATGAATTTGATAAATATATTTCAACTCTGTTGAGTATCTAAGTACACTTACACATAAGATAAATGAAATAGATCTTCTCTTAGCGCTTGTTCAACTCATTTTGATTCTGGTCCCGTAAAATAACTGCTGGTTCAGTAACACATTTGAGCTTCAAGCCCTGCAGTCTTGTGGATTTTTCTCCCAAATTCGAACCCTGTGAAGGCATGTCAAATTTCAACTTATCAAAGACTGAAGCCCAAAACCTGAATAGCTGTCTAAAAAAAACATAGTGCCCTGACTATACACCTTTATCATGGTGCGGCCGTCTTGATTTTCTCCCATTCAACTCAATGTAACCAAACCGAGGCTGGAAGGAAAAACAGTCCGGTTCCTTTTTGTATGATGAATATTTGCATCTATTACTGCTGTTGGATACAGGGAACATGACCAAGATGGTGACAACATGATAAAGGTCTTTTCTGCTTGATTTCCTCTTTATGATCAGGGCACAGGAACTGTGAAAGACAAAGCAAACTTTGACAGTCATAAAGAAGCTGAAATCCTTAGGAAGGCCATGAAGGGGATAGGTAAGTAAATCACGTTGTGGTTTTGTGGAGTATGAAAAACTCTGAAAGAAATTTATCTGAAATCCTTAGGAAGGCCATGAAGGAGATTGGTGAGTAAATCACGTTGTGGTTTTGTGGAGTATGAACAACTCCAATAGAAATTTAGAAGAGGTTTTAAAACAAAATTTAAATCACTCTGCAAATACTCTTGTTGGGTTTTCTGTTTCATGTTTACTATTAATATTACTGTAGCTGGCAAGCACGAGGAAACCTGTTAACAAATGTACTTGCTGAGTAAACCAGTAACACTAGGGTAAGCCCTCGATAAGTGTTCTGGGTTCTTTTACGTGCACTACCAATCCTAGTACATGGGACCTACGGCTTAATGTCCCACTCAAAGGACAAAGCAATTATGGTAAAGCATCTTGCTCAAGGACACAAGTGCCACGATGGGGACTCGAACCCACACTCTGCTGATCGGAAACACCAAAGCTTGAGCCCGGTGCTCTTAACTCGCCATACAGAGATAATACTGACAGCCAGCTAGTAAATGAATGGTGCCAGTTTCAAGCAGCCCAAGTTTCACAAGATATCCAAATGTGCTTCAATTTTCTGGAAAATATTTTTTTGTCAGAAACAATATTATATTCAAGGGGGTATAGAATATAATAATAATAATAATGGAAACTTTTAAAGCACCGGTATCCGACGCAAGCGGCGCTCATGGCGCTGCTCTGCAAAACAACCAACATAAAAGAGAAAGTAGCATTACTTAAGTAGAAAATAGAGTTAACAAAATGCTTCTTTAGGCAGGTAGGATTTTAAACTGTTCTTGAATATGCCAAGTGAATTTGAAAGTTTCACAGTTTCAGGTAGGGAGTTCCAAAGCCTTGGTGCTGCAATCTAAAAACTTCTCTCCCCCATTGATGATTCGCCATTTTTTCCTGAAGGAGTTTTTGTTGTGCAGACCGTAAGCCACGATGCCCTGGGGCATATAATCGCACAAGATCACTTAAATATGCTGGGGCATCACCTTGTAAAATCTTGAAAATAATGAGGCACAGTTTAAATTTAACTCTTTAATATTAAACATACTAACAAAGAACTGCTTTTTTAAATTAAAAAAATATCTTGTTAATTTACAGGGACGGACGAGAAAGCAATTATCGGTGTGTTAGCGTCTTGTTCTACTGTACAAAGACAAAAGATTCTGATTGACTTCAAAACAATGTATGGAAAGGTAAGACATAGATTTGTTTCAGGCCTTGAATTACACAGAGGCCATGGAGTCCTTGGAGGCCGCCCTCTTTTGCCCCTGGTCTTGGCCTTGGTGCCCCTTCAAAAGTTTCTCATAGACTTTAAGATTTTCCGATAGAAGTGCCCTTTGCAAAATGAAAATGGCCCTGCCCTCCCAAAATTGAAATTCGAGGCCTGTTGTTTATAAAGCTGATCCTACCTCAGTATAATAATAATTCTACTTGGTTCTTATACTGCGCTTTATCACACCCAATGGGCGTATCAAAGCGCCAAGTATTTTTTCCTGCAAGGTATGTGGAGCTATGTTTTGAAGTATGAGACCTATTCATTTATAGCACCATGTAATGGTTTAAGGTGCTGTGGCGCATTATGCTGCCAATCAAACCAAGAACATCGGGGCGAACCCATCTCTTTACGACAACTGCACTGGGTTCTTTTACGTGCATTACACAACACATGGGACCTAAATTATGTCCCATTCGAAGGACGCAACAATAATGGGTAAGTGTCTTGCTTAAGGACACAAGTGTCATGACCGGGACTCGAACCCACACTCTGCTGATCAGAAACACCAGAGCTTGAGTCCGGTGTTCTTATCCGTTCGGCCACGAGTGTACTGCTGTTTCATGATGGTTTAGACATCGCACAACTGCTGTTTGATGTATGAATTGTCCATGTGATTTCTTTGTGCAGGATTTGATCAAGGATCTAAAGAGCGAGTTGAAAGGTAAACTTGAAGACATTGTCTTGGATCTGATGGCAACACAGCCTCAGTTTGATGCAAGACAACTACGGAAAGCAATGAAGGTAAGGGTAGAAATAACAGGGATGTGATTTCTCCATTTTTACCGGAGATCCGTTTTTTGTGTTAAAAACCTGCACAAATTTTCAGCATATAAACACATTGTCCTTATTATCGGTTGTAACAACCGAAATCAGCTGGGTTTTGTGTTTTTAGGTTTCCAGATACAGTTTTCTCGAATGTGACTTCATTTAAGAGGGAAATATTTCACATGGTCATTTTAGCAAATGTTTAAAACTCAAATTAACCCTAAAATTTGCCAGCAACCTGACGAACCATTCAGAATCATTCAACTGCTTGGGTTGTGAACAACTTTGCATAGAACTGTCAGTTTACTTTGCATAGAACATTATAATTTTCCTGTGAAGATGCGTTCACCATATGATATCATATTGCAGGCTGGCATAGTTTATTTATCGTTCGAAATCCACATTGGGTGATACTGAATGGTCAGACAGTAGGAGGGTTGACTGTGTACTGTATTGATGCATTCACCACATGATATCATAATGCAGGCTGGGTTATCTACAATTGCAAACAGTAGTGAATGATATTGAATGGTCAGACAGTAGGAGGGTTGACTGTACTGTGTAGGTGCATTCACAATATGATATCATATTGCAGGCTAGGTTATCATTGCAAACAGTAGTGGATGATATTGAATGGTCAAACAGTAGGA
>JAJGQC010000545.1:0-50000 GCA_021014325.1 Plazaster borealis
TGTTGACGCGAGGTGTCCGGCCGGAGTCTGTGACTCTTCTCTGATGGAAGCCAGACCAAGGCATCGCCAACAAATATATCTTTAAATTGTTCTTGATGAACGTTGCGGTCGTGGGTTGAATTATTGTTGCAGGCACGAACTTCATCAGCTGTACGTTTTCCGTGTATGATCAGCGCACATGGTGAAGAAGCTTTTGAGAACCTTGGAGGTTAGCCAGCATCTCGCGTTACGTCTTCACTTCTCCTCTAGAACTATTTACCTTAAAAACAAAAAACAAACTTTCAAAACCTATAAATTAAGAAAATTATATTTTTGAGGATGAACAAAAGAGTAAGGTTTTCTGTTGGTGCTATAGGCCAAACCTTGATGTCCTTTTGTAAACAAAAGAGGTCGTGTGCCATGGGTATAATGGTGAATCAACCTCGTCCCCATGGTTTACTTTATTTCCAACCTTTTTTACATCAGTAAACCCTGGGTATGGGAGGGAAACTCCTTACTTGGACCCTGATTGGACAACGACTGGTGTACAAAAGTCTAACGTAAACATGTTAAGTTGTATTCACCATGTTCACAGCCAGACTATTCTAATTTGCATACGTATCCAAAAATTGTGGATATGCAAATGATCCAATACCAGGGTGAGAGAGCGGTCAACCTCGTACTGCTCGACGCACCTTGGGGACGAGGTTGAATAGTGAATGTGTTCCAGTCGTGAATCAAGACCTCTCGTTTCCAAAGGGGGTGGAACTGTTATTGAATCGTAATTTCATTTCATTTCACTGTAGCATCCTTTCAAATTAGTTAACCTTTCAATGTTCATCACGAATGAGCAAGTTCTGTCATTAACATCATTTACATTTTTATCAGTTGACTGCAATACACAGTTTAAAAAGCAGATTTGGGGGCCAAAAGTCACGGAAAACAATTGATTTTGGCTTAACTTTTGTTTAAAGTTGCATATCTACAGTCTGACGCAAAGGTGTAAATCTACAGTCTGACGCAAGGGATTCACATTTGAATTGCACTTGTAATGTATTAGGTTAAATTGATTTGTGTTTGGTTGTGTGTGGCCTGCTGGAAATGCAGTGACCTTTTATTTTGGGAAGATTTGTGGAGCCTCCACAGACCATAGAGAACAGACCATGTTCAGTCTAAACTTCTAGAAGTTTCAATTCTAATCTCTGTTTAGTCATGTTGAAACGGTAACAAACCTATGTCCCGACACCCCTTATGTTCCGACACCCCTATATGTATGTTCCGACACCCCTGGCGTATTTTCCTAACCCCTACACGAACCCTAACCCAACCATTATCGTGTAAATCACGAGGGGTCTTCGGAACTTACGGTGGTCGGAACAAGGGGTGTCGTAATGTAGAGCCTAGTCACCGTTCACCGTCGAGACATGAGAGGGTAAACTGTTTTTTATTTTGTTGTGGCCTGCTAGAGGATTGAAGATGTCCTGCAACGCATATTGTATAGACCTTGTGGATAGAACATGGTGTTATGCAATGATCACACCTCAGTCATCGACCTTGTAATAAGACACACTGATGCTTCTTATTAGCAAGCAATAAACGCAAACAGCTTTAAAGGGATCGTATACGGTTGGTTGTTGGAACCCACGGTTTGTTTCAATCCTTTATATTTGTCTTGTAGATATATACCATATAACTAAACTGTGAACATTTCATATCAAAAGGTGGTAGCGTTTTTGAGATATTGCCGAAAATCTGGAGCGGTGATGTCCACGCAGGAAGATTAATCTGCAGTTGGAATACACTATCTGCGTAACGTTACTGTAGTAACACCTCTCAGAATCAAATTTTGGGCGATACAAAAGTGATATATTTTTCCATAACTGCAGTACTTCGTAGTGAATAACTTCTCAAAATGCATTATACTATCCAAAGCAGCTGTACTTCTTACCAAGTCAGTTTGTATTGCCATTCATTTTCAGAGTCATTACCAAACGTATACAGACCCTTTAAACACTTGCGCATCCTGCATGCATCCATGCAATCAAGCCCCCATCACAGGATAGCCTTCATGTAAATCACACATCTTATTAAAAGACCCCACTGAGTACCAAGACTTGCTCTAAATTTAAATCAGATTTACCTGTGGCTAAGCATTAACATTTCTTCAAAATGGCTGTGGAGAGGTGTTGTCAAAAACCCATAGGCATAAAGAAGTCGTGGAGAAATCAAGTTCATCTCGACAGTTTTGTGGGAGCTTCTGGCTGCCATAAGAAAAGAATTAAAGTCAGGGGGGACACAGCTGTTGTTAAAAATAAATATTTGATATGAATATGTATAGACAAATGGCTAGAAGGTCGAAATTGTTAAGAATGTTTGGGGACATGTGGAATAAATTATTGACTATAACTATTTTGGGCTGATTCTGTTTAAAGACATCTGCAGGTTGTTTCTGTTAATTATTCTGTAATCGCTTCATGATGCTTTATTTAAAATAACGCATAACTGTACTTTCCATAAATTGAACTTTCCATGATGGGGTATATCTTTCTGCTGCATAAAAATGCAACGGATTTATTTTATTTGTGCACTGCCCTGGTGAAGCTAAACACTTGAAATAACCGAGTGGATGGATAAATAAATATAAAACTACTCCGTGATGAAGTTGTTTCGATCAGGATGGTTTATAAAATGCAACATATTATTCTCATAGTGATATTATAAATTTATGACAAACTAGAGCAATTCCTCTATACCCCATTTGCATCAATATTTGTGTTTTGTAAAGGACTGAAATATTGTGGTAACATATATAGTTACATAAAGAAAGAACATCACACGTACAGGATAGTACCCTCAGGGTCACAACCCAATACAGATGTCACTGGCCCTATTGATTCAATGTTACGCTTTTATTCTCCCTGGGCTACAACAGACATCAAATTTCAATCATAACTGTTGACTTTCCATAAAAAGCTAAGTACATAACCTTTTCACCATACAATAAGAACCACCTCCTCGGTGTAGGATTTTATTCTATCTCGGCAGGGGGCCTCCTCCGTTTTCTTCATCTCTATTCTTGTAGAGATTGGGTTGTGATTTCGCAGACCACACAGGTAAAAGTGATTCGGGTATTGTTGGTACCCTGCAGCAGTCCAAGAGAACCTGTTCACAGCAGTTAACGTGATAGGAACCTGCTGTAGAGAATGTGGGAGGAATTAAAACTTCATGAGTGCCGTGATAGTTTTGATGAAATCTAATTTTCTTTGTCTGACATTTCTTGTGGTTTTATACGATTTTTTTTTAAAGTAGTCTCGGTCAAGACGGCTGTGAGAAATTGTTTGTTCTTGGTTTCATTATGTCAGGTTTCCCATCGTCACCTATTTGATATTCCTAGTTGCAATCTTCTTAAAAGGAAACCAGACTTCTTTGTCTTCCCAGCCTCATTTTGGTTGTATTGTGTTGAGTGGAAGTCAAAACAAAATGGCTGCACAGTGACAATAATAATAATAATAATAAAACCACATTTATTGTGCGCATTTCACCATAAAATGTTCAAAAGCGCATTACAACAAACTACAATATCATACAATTAGCACAATGGAGTAAAACAGCAAAGAGTAAAAATTACAATAATACACACACTAGAAATCATCATGACATACTCTCAGTCCATCCATGGTCAGTCCCCGCACATCCCATGTCGTCATTACAGCCTTTACACCACCAGCTGAGCCATTATTAGTGCCTCTGATTTATTTGTATCTTGTAATAGGGTCAACCCACCTCAATCCTTGGATTTAAATTTTTATCAAAATGAAAACGAGCGGCACTGAAGAGCGCGTGAAGTACTAGCAGATGGTTACTTCATTTAGAAGCTTTTTCAATATTAAAGGATTAATCTAAAGCTGTTCAATTTGAGGAATAACGTCTTGAAATTGTGTCTCTGTTGAAGCACCGTATGTAGGTGGAGGCAATACTGGTTATGTGATGAAGATTTGTGAGTTTGCGATGTGAAGTAGTTGTAGTTTATGTGTTCTGGAATAGATACGGGACAAGAATGAAATTCAAGTAATTTGCCCACACACCACTTCATTCTGATGTCAACCTTAGGTCAGCCCACTGTAAGATTCTCCTGAAATCATTGCATAGGTATGTTTTATCCGCCTTGATCCAACTTATTAAAACCCTTAAGGTGCATGCTAGCCTGTCTATATAGTGAATTCCCTGAACGATGCATTATATTTTTACTGCAGACATACAATAAGGCAGAAATTATTTTAGCAGAAGTTGGTGAAACCATAGCTTCAAAACCTGGTATAGCCTACATGGCTCCTCTCAACTTATCCATCATAAAGATCTAAAATAAGAAGTTCTACAACTCAGTTGAGTCCTTGGAAGAATGATCTTGTGCATCTGTCAATTTTTCTGGTTGGCTATTGAGTATGATAAGAATAAGAAAAAACACGGATTTATTTTGGCCACGTTTTGATATTCATGCTTGATTGGTGGCAGAAAATACTTCAAACAAAGTTTCTCTGTATGAAGTTCTTCCAGGAGTTTTCATCATGTACTAATTTGATACCTGTGGTTGTTGGTACTTGTGGTTTTTCGTACCTGTGTTGAAAACAGGTGTAGGCCTATTTGGTTGTATCATGGAGGGTTGTATAGTTTTATGACCACTACTCTGCCCCTTTAATTCTAGTTGACAATTGAGTGAATAAAGTACTGGAACTTTATTGACTTCTAAAAGTCTGGAGGTGTTAATAGGGTGGGAATTGGACAATTATGGAAGAGTTAAGTTGTCTCGTATATATTAAAGATCTCAAGGCCAATTTTGTAGAGCGAGTGTGTCTTGACTTTGTTCCATTCCATTTCTATGACCAGACAGCCCCCACCCTGTGGTCCCAGAATAGACAGTGAAAGTCTCGCGGGTATTCGAACAGTGGGACCCGTTAAAGTGTGCGAGTTTGTTTCCTTCGCGCGATAAAGGCACTGAACACGTTTGGAAATTGTCAAAGACCAGTGTTCTCACTTGGTGTATCCCAACATATGCATAAAATAACAAGCCTGTGGAAATTTGGGCTCAATTGGTCATCGAAGCTGCAAGAAAATGATGATGAAAGAAAAAACACCCTTGTAA
This sequence comes from Plazaster borealis, assembly GCA_021014325.1. Lineage (NCBI taxonomy): Eukaryota > Metazoa > Echinodermata > Asteroidea > Forcipulatida > Labidiasteridae > Plazaster > Plazaster borealis. The sequence continues at coordinate 5,120 of JAJGQC010000545.1, forward strand.
TACAAATGTGTGTGCTTTCTACCTCTTTCTCAAAAACTATGTTACTTCAGAGGGAGTCGTTTCCTACAATGTTTTATACTATCAACAGCTCTCCGTTGCTTGTTGCCAAGTAAGTTTTTATGCTAATATTTGTTTGGAGTCATTACCAAACGTGTACGATACCTTTAAAGCAATGAACCTGGGACCAAAGTGGTCCCACAGATGTTCCTTTTTGCGCGAGACTTTGCACGGTCTATTGGGAAAGGGGATGTCCTAAACTTGTGGTAAATTGACACAAATTGAGATGTTTCCAAATTGCTCAATTGCATGTAAATACTTTTATATTTTATAAATGGCTGAGAAATAAAGCCAGCAGAAAGATGGTTGGGTTCGGTGCTTGCTTAGTCGCAACCAAAGAACATTTTAGTCTACTTATGCATAGTTAATGGCAGTACATTACCAGAATCTTCAAACATTTTTTTATATTTTGTTTTAATTAAATTAAATTGAGGAGGTATAGAAATAACAACCAGACTTGGCCTGAAGGCAAAATCGTCGAGAATGATACATTTTGCGACCTGAGGCGAGAACATGGTAAAGAAAATCTAAAAAAAAAAAAAAAAAACATTTCTCAAGCTGTATTTGATTAGGAATTTTACCTCTCTGATTTTACAAAAGTCATTTCCTGGAATTGACTTAATCCTGAACCGTCCAAGGTTCTGCAGCTCCATAATTTGTTGTGATTTGAAATTTAACCCTAAGATGATCCTGCGTTGGGAATTGAAAAAAGAAACATTGATAATTGTTCTTGGCCTTCTTGTAATATGACACGTCTGATGCTGCAGCGGATTGATTGTGGTCTCATAATTTGTTCCCTCCGTCTAAATAAATTCCTTTCACAGTTGAGTTTCATCATTTTGTAGGCTGTGCTTCTAGCTTCTTATTAAGTTATATCTTCCATAACTAAATTAACCTCATTCATGAACCCAATCTCTCATAACTCCATCAGTTTGCTTCTTGATTGGCTGGCAGCGAGGCAGTCTTATTTTTCTGAACGTGTTTCAAATTTATGGCCGAGGTTTCGAAGACCGATCTTTCAACCTTTCTAATTTCATGGGTCTTACCTTAACAGAAGGATCTACTCAAGACGCTGGATTCAGCAAGGCCTGTTTGAAACTATGTTGAAGATTTTTTATATCAGATAGTGATAATTTGTTAGCCATGTGGGCACGTCTGTCATATGGTAATCACATTTGCTTGATCAGATTTGTCTGTGGGAATGAAAAGTAGGGTAACAAAGCTGTGGGAAGCCATTGTCAATAAGGAAGAAGTTGCCCATGTGAAGGCGGTGATTGGTGTTTGTTAATTGGAGGAGGGTGTGGAAAGACCGAGTGTGAACATGAGTTGGAAAGACTTCTGTGCTTCTCTGTCTTGTGAACAAACTTTGGTTGTGTTTTGCTTAACAACATAAGATGTTTCCTGCTTACTATCTTTTGCTGTTTCTTGCCTGCCAACCTTTGCTGTTTCTTGCTTGCCAACTTAAGATGCTTCTTGCTTGCCAACTTAAGATGTTTCTTGCTTGCCAACTTAAGATGTTTCTTGCTTGCCAACGTAAGATGTTTCTTGCTTGCCAACTTAAGATGTTTCTTGCTTGCCAACTTAAGATGTTTCTTGCTTGCCAACTTAAGATGTTTCTTGCTTGCCAACTTAAAACGTTTCTTGCTTGACAACTTAAAACGTTTCTTGCTGACCAAGCTTTGCTGTTTTTTCCTTGCCAACTTTAATAATAGTGTTTCTTGCTTGCCTATACGTTTGCTGTTTATTGCCTATTAAAGCTTTTCTGTCTCTTGATAACCAAACCTTGTTCATCAACTTCAAATTTCCTGTTTGCTGTTTAGGACAATATAATTATTGGTAATTGGTTAATATCTTCATTCATTTCCTGGTCATAGGAAGAAGTATTTTGTTTCCTTTGTCTTTACAAGATACTACAATTGGTAAATGAGAATTGCAATCTGTTGTCAAACACTTCCGTTGTATTACTTTAATTTTCTAATCACCCATGAAAAGAAACCCTGTACTCTCCCTGTAAGCTGTCTAGCGGAGTGAAATAGACACAGGGTCAAGCTGTGCTGTGCACATTTCGAAACGTGAATCATTATTTTGGCACAATTTGTAATGTTTTTACAATGAATCATGATTTTAAATGGGAGGCACTTGGCCCCCATTTGGCCCACCCTGGTTAGACCACGATGGGAGAAAACGAACAGCCAGACCCCACCATGGATTTTAATCAAGACTTGATAGCAACCCGCTCAGCTTATTTTGTTTTTCAATTGCTGTTCATGACGACAACTCAAAATGAAACCAAAGCCAAGCGATTCCGCAAAGATTCCTCCTAAAGGAGACCTCATCTTTTCATTTCTCCGCTTCTGAAATCTTCCTAAGCCAAGGTCAAGCCATCCGTGTCTCATAAAGTTCTCTTCTCATCAAGTAAATGGGACAGGCTTCTGAAAGAAAATCCCGAGGTCACCAAAGGAGCCAAGTTGTGTCTTTCCCAATCTTGATCAATCTTTTCCCCCATCGTGGGAAAAAACTACCAAGTCGCTAAATTTCCAACAGTTGACAAACTGGTACATTTTTGTGGTCACTCGATATCAAAAACACAGCGATACTCGGGACTGTCACATGAAATGTGCATTACATTGTGTCAGTGACTGGCTCATGTTTCCAAAATGTCTCAACTGGTTTATTTTAATGTTGGTATGTATTGCTTTAATCGCTTTTGATTTTGAGAGCTCCGGTTGGGCTCAAGTTAGATAAGCGTCGACTTGGAAAGCCCGGTGTTGGGTTACAAAGCTTGTGTTTTGCCTCCATCCTCCCCCAAAAAAGTTCTAAAGCTCCCATTGTTTCTACGCATTCAGTGTTTGCTATTCTGGGCCACTGTAGTCAGAAACAAGTTATTACGTTACATGTAAACGTTTCAATATTTGCTTTCGGAGTCGACCTTTTTTGCTTCTACTACAGCTACTTGGTTCAGACTTCAAACCGAAAGTGAAACAGTGTTCACCGAGGGTACCTTCTTATTCTCAGGATGTAGTTCAGTCAACAAAAATGTTTTCATTTGAGAAACACATTGTTATTTAATTCCAACTGGATGATGATTGACTTCCAATACGTGATGGAATGTCAGGTTGGGAGTGTCTTTGTACAGACTACGTTACCATGGTAATTGCCTGGGAGTGTCTTTGAATACAGACATTGTTACCATGGTAACAAACAGAGTGACATAACCGAGGCATTTCCTGATGGACCAGCTACTACACTGGTCGTATATGAGAAATCTTACAGTGTGTATCATAATTATCACATAAATTTAAGAATTGTATTAAATTGTAGAAATAACACTTTTTGGGGATCTGCCCCTTTTCATCATGTCAGGAGATGCTTTAAAATGCACAGTGTAATTTCCATCAAATGCAAGTATTTTGTTAAGCTTTCTTCGCTCGATGAGCTGTGGGAAAAACTGTGCTTGTGCGAAGTCCAGGTGCTGTGGAACATTTTGTTGAACCTGGGATGTCACAGGTCCCATGGTTTATATGATTGCGGTGTGTCGTGGCCTAGCGGTTAAGAGCACCAGACTCGAGCTCTAGTGTTTCTGATCAGCAGAGTGTGGGTTCGAGTCCCGGTCACGACACTTGTGTCCTTGAGCAAGATTCTGTACCAAAATTGCTTTGTCCTTCGGATGGGACATTAAGCCGTAGGTCCCCTGTACTAGGATTAGCAGTGCACGTAAAAAAAAAAAACTAGAACACCTATCGTGGAAGAATAGGATATAGGAGTTAACCCCAGTGTTTCTGGTTCACATTAGCAAGCACACTTGTGTAGGTTTCCTAAAAGGCTTGCAAGCTGCAGTGACTAAGTTCACTTTTGAGGCATCCTTGGTTTCATTACCAGAAATATAATACGCGCTCTGTGTAGAAAACGACCGTGGTTTGTACGAAAACAATTGTTAATGTTAAGGAAATCACTTTGTTACTGTGTTACCCAAAGCCTAATGACTAATTTAGGTATAGGGCCATGTGGCCTTAATCTTAGAGTTACAATGTTTGTCAGAACAGTCCAGCACAAGGAATATAGGATTACGCTTCGAGAAAGGGTTTTAAGAAAGCCAATACAAATATTTCCATTACATAAACACACAACCTCTTGATGGTGTAGGTTTTCCTTTGATTTCGGTGAAACCGAAAGCTTTCCCGTCCGGAAAGATTAGACTCGTAGCGGTCACGAAGTCGAGAGACAGTTCATGACATGCGAAGGATTTGGTCGTCTGAAATTGCTACGCAGTTGTTTTATGTCAATCCTGTGTGCGCTGAACTGGAATATTTGGCACTTCAGTTGGGTGCGTTTGACTCTTTGAAAAGTAAGAGCAATTTTCTTTAATATTTTACCATAATTATAATCAAAAAGGTCTTAACAATTTATGAAAAAGGAAAACAACTGTAGGCGTTGTGCTACAATAACGTTCTATTCACACCAATTCTCGGGAAATAAAACCCTGGGGAATTCCTTTGGGAATGTTAACCCCGTGTTCGTTTCCTATTTGATTGCATTTTTTTTAGGGGGGAATTATCATGTACGGATACACGATAACTTATCGTGTACGTACACGATAAGTTTGGACTTATCGTGTACGCGTACACGATAAGTTTCATGTCGCAGCAATACGCTTATACAGTAATCTGCTTGCCGAACAGTTTACAATTATCGTAAACGACTCGTGGCCTAGAACTCGAAATATGCTAGCCTATAGGGTTATCCCGCTTAAACCTTAACTCCAAAGCAGGGGTTGCTATTCCCCAGGAATTTGCCGGGGCACATGCCCATGGTTAACAAGTCGAGTGTGTATTAAGGGGGTCAAGGTTACATTTTCCTGGGAATTTTCTCGCAAATCTGTCTGGTGTGAAAGGGACTGTAAATAATTCGTTATAGAGAATCCATGATGGGTCAGAACACAGATTTTGATGTAGTTCTTTTACTGTTGCTTGTACTTTTGGACTTAATAGTGCATCTTGAAAATTGCCCACTGGACTTTGTTATGGGCCAAATTTCATAAAGCAAATTTCTTTGCTATAAGCAACAAATGAGTGAGGTACCAGTCACAGCAATGGTAACTGTACTGTATTGTATTTTGGCTGGTAGGCTATTTTTCCTAAGCAAGAGTTTTCTGTGCTTAGCAATTTTGTTTTTGCTTACATGCTTGAAATTGGCCCGGATGGCAGTGCCACTTTATCATGGCGAGTGGCTTTCTACCATCAAGAATGGAGTCTGAGGTTGTTAACTGTCTTCTTGTATTTTGGCTGGTAGGCTATTTTTCCTAAGCAAGAGTTTTCTGTGCTTAGCAATTTTGTTTTTGCTTACATGCTTAAAATTGGCCCGGATGGCAGTGCCACTTTATCATGGCGAGTGGCTTTCTACCATCAAGAATGGAGTCTGAGGTTGTTAACTGTCTTCTTGTACAACTGACTCTCCTCTCAAGGGATCACTTCTGTCCTGATGACATAAAACCAATAACAGTAATACTTGACTTCTGAACTGTTTGAACATTCTTTCTCGTACAATGAACTGTTAAAGACTGTTGTTATTCCATGAGCAAACCAAACCCAGTCCGATCTCCAGCATGGTACTTGTTTTTCTTGTTTTTCTAAAAACCTTGTCAATGTTCTTAAATGCCTGGAGGTAATCAGCGAGTCAATACATCACTGGTGGTACACTTTGTTTCTTGCATTGTTTGCTCGTCAGTTGTGTTGACTTGATAGCTTATCCACAATCAAACACACTGTGTTTGGAAAAGACTTGACGTCTTGTTTTTTCCCTTTTGGCCATGTTTGAGTCTTGTTCACTTCGGGTTTACTAAAAACAGACGGGAATTAAAGTTCTGAATTACGTAGGTATCGCTTTTAGAATCTTAAATTGAGGAAATTGCCGAGTCAAATTGTCCAGATTTAGCTAATTTCTGTGGTGTATTTTTTCTTTGGTCCTGGTTGAGTAACAACATTCAGTGTATTATTGAGTGGTTAGACAATATTGACGGAGATTAAAACATCCATATTGTTGAGACAAAATCAATGCTTAGACCCTTCCTCCGTGCTTAAACACACACATATTGATTCACTTAATAGTTGTGTATATTCACGCTAAGCGCATTAAAGGCTCTACAATCATATCTCAATTTTAGCATCAGCTATGGTAAACAAATTTGAGTGATTCAATTGGATGTAACGGGTGTATGTTTCAACAAGCACATGAATTTAGTCCTCTGTGATTGGGTAATACGGGTTTCCTTTGCGAAATCCATTTGCACTAGGGGGTAAAAACTGTCCAATAATAGATATCAAAACAACCAGGAGTTTGCGTTAGAAAAGCTGACAAATTATTGATAAATGAAAATGTGGTAATTGAAACATCCACCTTGCTCATTAATTCACATTTTATCAAGTAATAAACCACAAGGGTAAATTTGGATTCAATTTTGGGGTTGAACGAAGAAAAATTGACTTGAGCGGGATTTGAACCAGCGACCCCGGATTACAGTGATGGCACACTGCTTTTACAATATAACGAAAATTAGTATCCATTATTGTACGCGAGGTCTGTATATACAGTCCGCTCATGACGTCAAGTCAAGCACTGATTGTGACTGTTTGGATCTCATCCAAGCATGACATAATTCTCTCTTCACTTCAACCAAGGAAGTAAATACCTTTAATTACAATGTGGTGTTAGTTGACCATGAAAGAGTGTTACACTTGCTATTACGATCATTAAACATTAATCTATAACGAGCTAACATATCATCGACTGATTATGGATTCTAGAACTCAATGAGACATGGATTTATGATCTATCCTCGCGACACCATAGCATGATGTGTCTTCGTAAATTATGACAGTTTCGTTTTCTTTAAACAGCTACTTGAGCGATTTTTTTTTAACGGGAATGCTATTTAAACTTATTTATATTGTGTTTGTTTATCATTTAAATGTAGTTTTGATATTTGTACCCTTCTGAATTGTTCGTAATTATCGATCAAAAAATTAGGCCCCAACTCATTAGCTGATTTCCAAGTCAGTCTTTTTCTCTCCCCTTTTTTTTCTCTTCTTCTTCTTTTTTTGAGGGGGAGGGGATTCAAATATAAAGTTACACGTCGGGATTTAGCAAACCCCATTCCCAAGAGTAAACTTGCGTCATTTTTCTTCTTCAACACTCTTCAAGAACAGGATCTGTGCAACCTCCACATCGTTATTCAAAAGCCCGTCCTAGAGGGACAAATGGTACAAGTACCAATCGTCCAGAGAAATTTGAAGTACCGTCATCTTGAATAATAATTCGATTGATCAAATAACAAAAGCTCCTTTTTGTAATCCTGTGTAGAGGGCGCTATTGTAATTTTATACTGTTAGTTTTTAGGAGGATGCAAGGCAAAATAGGTTGTTGGTTTTTTGTGTCTTCCTCAACAATTCCAGCTTTTTTTCTTCCCGAACTGTGATACACTAGTTTTTCTTTTTTGATTCTGATGGTGGATTTTTGTACACAGTTTGTGCTATGATTTATGGGCTACACATTTTAATGTATTGATTTGCATTTGTTGTTAGCCTTTCAATTTGTCAGTCAATTTTGCACTAACTATACTTAGTAAAACAAACCAAGGCTCTGTATTAGTCATTATTTAACGGTTTCATCAACTGAGGACTTGACACCAAGCTTTTTCCCCATCCCTACATCTTCCCAGTCGGCAGACAAACCACTCGTAATCAACTCCTGGTGGTGTTCAAAAATGCACTGCCTGGCATTTGTTTATGGTAATCTACGTGGTAAATGGTGGTCATTTGTCAGTCCATCTGGCAGAAATGTCGCAAAAGAAAAAAAAAACTCGTAGCAAAATTCGACATAAATCGGTCGGACTGATGCCGCGATGGCTAGCCAAGTATCAAAATAAAGATGCTGCAATGTTTTCTCAATTGTAATATCTCAGAGGGAAGTAGAAGGTCGATAGGGGGATGTTTGTCTTTGGAGTTCAAGTTGATTGCCACTCTGCTACCTCGTTTGTCAAAAGGGTGTCAGTTTTGTTAGTACTGACGTGCGGAGTAATCGTCAAAAGAGTTTTAGCTGGTCTGGTTTTAATGGGTCCGTAGGGAATACTCCACTGTGCCGTCTTGGTTATTTGGGAACAAGGGCACCTTGCTGAATTGTTGTTGCACTTTAGGGAGAGGTTTTTTGTTTTGATTTAATGTTCGGATTGGTATAGGGAAATTGTGGAAAGGCAGTCGTGTGAGCATCGATTTAGACGAGATCGATCACTGGAAAGTGTTGTATGTTATGTTTGCTGGCAAGTTCAAATAGTCGTGAAGATATATGTGCGTGCACAAAGTGATTCTTCATTTATTTAAACGAATGGTAGATATATAGGCTAAGTATTTTGTGAAATTCACTGACCACTTCTGTTTTTAACTCAAACCTGTGCCGAAGCGTACTGCACAAAAGCTCTAGTGATTTAACGTGGGATTGTAAATGTGAAACTATTGCAGGCAGAATCAAATTAACGTTCAAATATTTTAATTTTTATTATGCAAACATTCATTCACACACCTTTGGATGAAATTAAAGTGGGTTGTTTTTTTGTTTTTGTTTTTTTTTACGTTGTGATAGATATAATTATGGTATCAGGCCTTAATTACCTTCTTGATAAAAGAAACTTCAAAATTATGAAAAACAGAAAGGCGTTTGGATTAGTTTAATGCAGGTGCTGTATAAACTCACCATGGAAAATCCCTGTACACAATTAATAAATAGTGATACATTAAATGAAAAATATTGATTATCAGTTTCACAGGAGAATTATGGTTTCAGGCCTTAATTACCTTCTTGATAAAATAAACTTCAAGATTATGAAAAACAGACATGCGTTTGGATTAGTTTAATGCAGGTAGGCCTATATGCTGTGTAAACTCACCATGGAACATCCCTGGACACAATTTGTAAATGTTGTTACATTAAAGAAATATTGATTATCAGTTTCACGAGCAATAACCATTGTTGTTCTTCACATCACCTTGGTACGGGCAGTTGATGCACAAACAAGTTTTTAAGTTGAAAAGAAAACGAGCTAGTATTTTTATTTTCACCACAATTATTGTCAGTTTTTTAAAATCTGTGAGCCCGAAGTGACCAAGCTTCAGTGCTGGGGGGCAATGTGTTTCCTGTATAAAACATATTGGCCAAGCCATTAGAAAGTACTTAAAGGTAACTCAAGTGCTTTAGAGGGTCGGGGAACTTGAGCGTCAAGGGGGTAGAACAAGTGTTTTGAAGAAATGTGGGACCACGTCTAGTGTGCGGCAGACTAGCAAAATGTCAGGGTTGATTAATCTTGAAAAATGAGGATTAGGAGAACTGGAGGAGTGGGGAGACTGGATGAATTTTCCACATGTGAAGCCCAGACAAACCGGGGTGTTTGAAATGTTGTGGAATTTAAGGAAAAGCTGTTTGGAAATGGGGTCTAATTTCACAAGGCACCTTTGAACTTCAATTTCCTTTGCATTGAACAATCTTGTATAAAGAACGAATTCAGTGCACAAGCAAACAAAAAGGACAAATTAAGTATAACAAGAAAAAACGATACTCTACAAAGAAATATGGTATGATTCGATTAAGAAGTGTAAATAAAACTGCGAACTATATTCATGTAAGTACATTTTAGGAAGGTTCCGGATTGTTTCTGAATTCAGAGCTGGATGTTGCAGTTAGTTGACTGGTCTTGCGATTCTGAAAACAAGCTGTGATTAATTATTCTGATTCACCCCCATTCGAGGAAATTAAACAAATGTTGGGAAAAAGAGACAACAATTGCTTTGTTTCTTGAATGGTTTCCAAACAACTGTCTTCGGGCTTATTGAAAAAAACAGGAGATACTTGGTTTATAAATAAGGTGATATTTAAAGGCACTGAACACGTTTGGTAATTGTCAAAGACCAGTGTTCTCACTTGGTGTATCCCAACATATGCATAAAATAACAAGCCTGTGAAAATTTGGGCTCAATTGGTCATCGAAGTTGCAAGAAAATGATGAAAGAAAAAACACCCTTGTTCAAACTTGTGTACTTTCAGATAGGAATAAAACTTCTTGCAAGAAGTTTTTATTATTTGAGTGATAAATTACCTCTTTCTCAAAAACTACGTTACTTCAGAGGGAGTCGTTTCCTACAATGTGTTATACTATCAACAGCTCTCCGTTGCTCGTTACCAAGTAAGTTTTTATGCTAATATTTGTTTTGAGTCATTACCAAACGTGTACGATGCCTTTAAGAGCTAGCGTTCTAGATACATGTCATTATTCTACAGTATTTGGTCTTACTTGAATTGTTCCCCGTAAGTCCACAGAATTACGTATACTACTGACAATATTGGGAGAGCTCTTTCGTTGCGCTGTGTGCACTCGCAGCACTACAAATCTTGAACTTGTAAAAGTACAATCATTTCCATTCTTTGCTGCAAATCACCCGATAACATAATCTAATTGCATCTATACACTTTGAAGAAGCATAAACCAATGCTCCGAGCTGAGCTCGATGGAGGCATCCAGGAAACGCATCATTTACAAGAGACTTTCAAGCTATTTACTCCGGGGGTCGTGTTATATTTGTTGTATCATTATTGGGTTTATGTTGACATGAGGTAGGCAATTGGAAGTGCTATTGAAGAATGTTACATTAAGGGTGGATTCTTCAGGGGGCCAATGTGGAGGGTCAGGAAGGGCTTGGGGTTTTGGGCTTTAGGTTTGGTTATGGCGGGTTCGGGGTCGATTTGGGGATAGGGTTTAGGGGTGTGGGGGTCATGGTTAAGAAAAGTGTTATACAGGGTTTGGGTTACGTTTTGGGGATTATGGGAAGGGGGAGGGATGGTGGTGGAGGTGGGAAAATACAGGCGTTTTTATTAATCTTAAAGCACATCTACTTTTATGTTACGCCTTGGAATATGTATCTATCCGTCTGAAAAATTGAATTGAAAAAACAAAATTGCCATGTTCAAGATTGCTGTTTCGTTCTTATATAGTTAATAAGGGCGACATGCATTATATTATAATTTGTTGTAAAGGTATTTCTATACTGAAAAACAAATCTTTGAATAATTGCCAATGATAAGCACATCCCTTTAACCTGTCGTTGAATAATATTATCTACGGTCATATTCCTAGCCATATATCCCTGTCCATTTATCATCATCGTGTCCTGAAATCACACACACACACCACGCATGTCTTGCATACCAACACGGCAACAAAGAATGCCAACATTTATTTAGAATTTCTCGGACACACTCCATACAGGACATCTATTATCTGTAGCTACACGATGTAAGATCTACACTCGGGCATTAAAGAGATGGGACACATTTTAAGTAAGCAGTATTTAATAAGCTTAGCACCAAATGATTTGTGCCTACTAGAATGAGGTGATACAAGCTAGTTAATGTACTGTTTTAGACTGCTTTAACCTGCTTACTTTGTGTAAGTAAAAAATACTATAAATTGTTTTTTCTTCGTACGGTGCCCTCTGACCTTATGTCTGACCATGTGACCAAGGTCAAAGTACATGGAGCTCTATAATCTCAGCTTTCCTAAAATGATTTTGCTTACCAGATAAGGTTACCAGCCAAAATACCATGTCATATGTACTCACCATGAGTGGTTCCCCGCTTACTCTTACTCGGCAGAAGTTTGCTAAGCAATATTTTCTGCTTAAGCAACATTGCCAATTGTCATCACTGTCTTATCACAGAGTGCTGACCATGCTGTGTTTTTACTTTAAACGAACAAACTTCAAAACGTTTCGACTCCAGCTAGCAGAGTCTTTCTTGAAGGCTAAAATGACAACGTAACACACATCTCCTCTTTGGGCTAGCTATAGATACATGGTTTATTATCGCTGTATGGCTTTACACAGATCAGTACCACTCAAAAGGAGCGGGAAAGGAACGTATACCATAGAGAAAGGCTCTATGCATATACAGTATACTGGTGTTCGAAAAGCAGACGAGTAGATTGAAATGAAAAGAGAGAGATTGGCAGAAAACACAGCCACGGATTCTGCCTCTATCTCTCTTTCTTCATTTCTTTCCACTTGACTGCTTCTGTTACACCAGTACACCTGTTCATGTGTGCTGTGTTATATTTTTTACAGGACTACTAAAACGAAAGTATGAAAAGGCACCAGCCATGACTTTGAAATTGAGTTTTCAAAGATCGCTAATTAATACAAAATTGGTTTCATACGAAAGTATGAAAAGGCACCAGCCATGACTTTGAAATTGTGTTTTTAAAGATCGCTAATTACTACCAAATTGGTTTTTGTAAAATGTTTGCCATTTTGACTCGCAGACAGGGACGAGCACTCGGTACTCCTCTGCACAGCTGTTCAGACGACTCACAGGCCAAGCTATCAACCCCAAGATTTGTTGACAAGTTTGATATTTATTGACAGATGGCTGATGATATAAAAAAAAATGATACTTGTATAACCAGGTGCGGGGTGTTTTATATCGCGGCAGATATCTGACAGGACCATGGACGGTCAATTTTATGAATGTCCTTTGCAAGCTATTTATTTTATTTCAATACGTGTTAATAAATTATCTGGGAGTGGGGGGTCGCGTGACAGGGGAGGTCACGTGACTTTTTGTTAAGTTTTAATGAAGTATTTAGGTAAAGGACAAACAACTTCGTAATTTTTAAAACTGAAGAAATTTTCCTAGTGATTCGAAAGATGCGGAGTATAAAGCCAAACCGATGCTATCGTGCATTTAAAGGGATTGTATACGTTTGGTAATTGGAACCCACTGTTTGTTTCAATCCTATATAGTTCTAGAAATATACCATAAAACTAACCTGTGAAAATTTCATTTCAAAAGGTGCTAGCGTTTTTGAGATATTGCCGAAAATCTGGAGCAGTTATGTCCACGCAGGAAGAAAAATTAGAATACACAATCTGAGAAACGTTACTGTGTCAGTGACGCTTCTCTTATTCAAATTGTTGGGGATAAAAAGTGATATCTTTTTCCATAGCCGCAGTACTTCTAAGTGAAAAGTTTCTCAAAATGCGTTATATATTAATATCCAAAGCTGCTGTACTTCTTACCAAGTAAGTTTGTATTGCCATTAATTTTCAGAGTCATTACCAAACATATATAGACCCTTTAAAGGGAGGGTATGTATACCTTAGGCAATTCCTTCAAAAATTACTGACCATAAAAACTTACTTGATGAAGAGCACTGGGGAGCTTGTGATATTTTAAAACATTGTGTTAGAAACGACCCCCTTTGAAGTAATGTAGTTTTAGAGAAAAAGGTAATTTTTCACCCAACGAATTGAATCCGAGAAAGGCTTCAATCATGAATCCATTTCAGGCATCTAAAAGCAAACAAAACTGTGCAACAAGGGTGGTTTTGTTTTCTTTCACTGTTTTCTTGCAACTTCGATGACCAATTGAGCCCAAATTTTCACAGGTTTGTTATTTTCTGCATATGTTGGGATACACCAATGAGGATATTGGTTTTTGACAATTACCGAAATTATACCCTGCCTTTAAAGTACTGCTGCAAAATTACTGACCAGCTTTTCTGTTTGGATTGTCTGTTATACAATACATGCGAGTGGTTAGAGTTCCTTTATGTACAATGTCAACGTCATACTACATGCCTCTTCCATCATACCAAGGCTCAGGCACCTGTTGTATACATATATACCCCCAAATCCCTCTAGTCTAACCACAGCATTTAGATCGTATTACCCAAGGTGAACTTGTTTTCACGTCTGATAAACAGGCATTAAAAGACCATCATACTGATAGCTTGATCTCCGGACGGAAAGCGGAATTATTGACACAATTAATGATGAGTGACAAAGACTGACAGTTCTTACGTTTCGTTCACGAGTATACAAAGTCGGTTTCATTACCAGGGCAAAGTGCCGTGACACTGCTTACTGTGGAATTCGGGCTTACAATAACAATTCTCTGCTTACACGATAAGCGATAACTGTCTGCGATATCCAAAACACAAATCTTTCGTTATGTAAAGTATGCTTTACCTAAAGAAAACATTCCTTGCTAAACCATCCAAATATATCTATGCAAGCATGGATTATTGTACTGATGTTTCACTTGGATAAAGTAACTCAGTGACATTTTGGACCTAATCCCACAGAATGCGACTATACAAGAAGTCTTTATTTAAAAAGCTAACTGGACCTTGTTTATGACAGTCTTGCCAGCTTTCGAATGATATCCCACACTTTAAGAGAGAAATATGCTGTAGCTTCGGAAAGTCTCACAATTACTCAATTAAAATACTCGATGTTTGAACTTCTAAAGGCATAACTTCAGTTGAATTTGTACAACAACTTTTTGCTCTTATTTTCATTGAAGGATGTCATAAAGAAGACAATGTACCTTGAAAGTTAAAGAATACCATTTACAACCAAATCTCTGGGTCAAAGGTCACCTTGAATGCCTATGATTGGTCAATAGTTATCATGACATCATACCCCCAATCTGTAAGCAAAATAAAATGCTTCAAGTTCCACTCCAAACCTGGATTGAATTGAAAGTAATTTTCCACCAGATGGTTTCCCTGTTCCAGTCTGTGGTAAATTGCAATCGCCTCTGATAAATGTTATCAACCCAGATCAGAGTTTGCCAGATGCGGGAATAAAGATGGCAAGAATTCGCCCAGTGTGGGTTTGCACTTGACTGGTCCATGTGCACGCTGCATGCCTCATTTAGCCCCCTGTCTGTCAATGTGTGTAATGTCATTAAATACATTTTAAGAACCTATTGGTGATGGATAAGCCGAGTTATGGTCCAGTTCCTACATGTTGCTTAACTTATTGTTAGATTTCTACTTACGAATACACGAACCTCTTGTAGGTTTTTAATAGACAATCTGTTGTTGTTATGACGGATTGGAGGAAGTGGATAAAAGACAAATCTGTTTAAGTCATCACTTGCTTTTTCAGTCAACCATTTGTTTAATAAACCAGTACAGGTTCCCAAGACATTAGTCAATGTTTTTGTGCCTTCAAATAATCGTCTGGAAGACGAAACTTCTGAATAAACTGTTTGCCTGTGAAAACAACTCGACCCCTATGTTTCATTGACTCCTACAAGGGACACTTTAAAATGTCAATGTGAAGGCATGAATTTAATCTGCTAAAGGAAGGGCAAGGAAAGTTTCTTTTTGCAAAGGGTGCTTGCATTTGACAACCTCATGAGATTATTTTTGAAGGGGCACCAAGGGTAACGGAAGGTCATGACCTCTGTGTATTTCGGACCCAAATATTATAATTTTCCCAAGAAAAGTTTGTTTTCCTTTGAAGAAAGAGCAAGTATATAGAATACAAAAGTATTTTCCCGAAACTCGTACTTTCCTTTTAAAGGGGCACATTGCCTTCATATTTCGTAAAATTTTGCTGTTTGGAATTGATCCATGTCCTTTTTAAGATTTGCTCGTGCACTAAAACACATACAGTGTGTTGTAATTAGTGTGTAGTGATGAAGAAACATAAGTTTGCCTCTGGACAGAAAAAACCAGCGCAACATACGGTCCGTCATTTTGTGGAGTCGAAAATGTGGTCCTTATAAAATGGCGGACCGTGTTCTGTCATGAAATTTAAAAAAACTTAAAAAAACATTGAAAGTGAATAATTATTTTCTACTTGTAAAATATCTTTCCAAAAACATTTCCTTTTTTTCAAGAAAACAGTTAATATTGTATGTAGGATGGAGTGAAACATGCACCGGGCAAAGGGTTCCAAAGAAATGCAGTACGTGGATAAAGCTGTTGGAATGGCTCTTTGTTCTATATATCTACATAATTCATTTCATAACAAACGCTTTCTGTAGCCCAAAGCGCCCAATCCAAAGGCAACGTTCACCTTTTTATAGGCACTGAACACGTTTTGAAATTGTCAAAGACCAGTGTTCTCACTTGGTGTATCCCAACATATGCATAAAATAACAAGCCTGTGAAAATTTGGGCTCAATTGGTCATCGAAGTTGCTAGAAAATGATGAAAGAATAAACATCCTTGTTGTACAAATTTGTGTGCTTTCAGATAGGAATAAAAACTTATTGCAAGAAGTTGTTATTATTTTAGTGAGAAATTACCTCTTTCTCAAAAACTACGTTACTTCATAGGGAGTCGTTTCCTACAATGTGTTATACCATCAACCGCTCTCCGTTGCTTGTTACCAAGTAAGTTTTTACGCTAATAATTGTTTTGAGTCATTACCAAACGTGTACGATACCTTTAAGAAGTCATATAATCATTTCGTTTTTCATTCTTTCTCTGTTCTCTTCAGATACTTTACCAGTTACTGAATCACCCACCGCCATTCTTCCAACTTTTTACACGGAGCCTGAAGATGCCTACATCATCAAGAATCGACCGGTAACCCTCTCCTGCAAGGCACGGCCGGTTGACCAGCTTTACTTCAAATGTAATGGGGTCTGGATGGATACCAGCCGACTAGAACACCACGAGACTTTTGATGATATAGAAGAGCAACTCATGGACATCAGCATTTGTGAGCAGTTTCTCAATCTGATTTTACAAATGATTCTTAAAGAGAAAGGGAAATGTCAAATTCCATTTTGTGATGTACTCATTTTCCAATAGATAGCGTCTTCATGTGAGTTGGGGAAAAATTTTAAGTCTCTAACCTCACGTTAAAATGGTGTTAATTGCCATTGTATTCGATACCCTTCCAGTGCAAAATTTATCAACATCCAAAATATCTGATGACATCATTCTAAAAAAGAAGAATGGGTCTGTACATTTTTGTACGGGGATGTTTCGGTTCAACTGACCTTTTCAGAGCGAAATTTGAAACATGACGTCATTGGATTTCAACAACTAGCGGATCTTTACATTCAAAGGAGAATTTTTTCGTCAGTCAAAATTCAAGGCCGTTTTGATTATATGTTATCAGAAGTCAGGAATGAACCAAAACATCCCAGTACAAAAATGTACAGACCCATTTTTCTCAGAATGATGTCATCACAAAATTGAATTGGTCATTTCCCTTCCTCCTTAAAGTATTTGTCCTGAACTATTTTTCATTCACTCACCAACTTGACCATTAAACTTAGCGTAAAGGTGCTCTGATAGTCTTGAATTCCTTGACCTATCCAAAGTACGTTACATTTTCCCCTTTGACCCTATCTTGAACTGACTGAATAAATAGAAAGGCTCACAGGCATCTGAACAAAAGTACACCAGCCCCCTTCCCTAACTTTCGTGAATTTGTTTGCAAAAAAAGGTCAAAGGTCAGAATGTACCGACTTATTCAGGGAAAGCGCGATGAGACTGCATCTTTAAGACTTCAAGTATTTCACTCTTCATTGCATTACCGATTTCTTTCGATCAAATTCGATAACTTTTAACTGTCATATTTTGCATTAATCCATGTGAAGCTTAGTTCCTTATTCCCTTTTCGCTATATGCTATTCACGGTTTGAAGTCGGTGCAAAAGGTGAATTGGGAACTGGCTAATTTATTCATGCATAAATGAATATACCTGAATAAGCTATCAAAATCGATAACTTTTAACTGTCATATTTTGCAATAATCCATGTGAACCTTAGTTCCTTATTCCCTTTTTTCGCTATTTGCTATTCATGGTTTGAATTGAAGTCGGTGCAAAAGGTGAATTGGGAACTGGCTAATTTATTCATGCATAAATAAATACACCTGAATAAGGAACTAACAAAATTAACATGCGATTAACATTTTTTGGCTGTTCACACAAACCGTGCAATTAGTGCTTAATACAGAAGATTAATTCTGGACTTTCATTTGTTCATTAGCGATAACGAAGGAGGATGTCGAGCAGTATTTTGGTGTGGAGGATTTCAACTGCCAGTGTGTTGGTTATGTTAATGAAATACCACACGAATCTAGAGAAGGTTACGTCAGAATAGCATGTAAGTATAAATGTGTACATTAAAGGGGTACATTGCCTTGGATAGGGCGCTTTGGGCCATTAAAAACGTTTGAAAGCGTTTGTTATGAAATGAATATGGTTGGAAAGATGTTTTAAAAGAAGAATCCACATAAATATGCCTCGTGTGGTTTTCCTTTTACTTCGTGAACTAACAAGGTTGGCCATTTTGTGAGGTCAAAAATGTGGTTCTACTAAATGGCGGACCGTGTTAGTTCACGAAGTGAAAGGAAAACCACACAATTTCGAGGCATTTCTGTGTGGATCATTATATTCTACTTTTAAAACATTTTCCCAACCATTAATTTTATAACAAACGCTTTGTATAGCCCAAAGCGCCCAATCCAAGGCAACGTGTCTCTTTAACAACAGCTCCAAACTATTTTGGAGAGGGGATGGGTCAGGGACTGTGTATCCGGTCAAATATTTACAAACATTAATGTTATCATTATTTATTTTTATAAGTCCAGTTTTGATAGATAAGAATAAACATACTTAACAAACAAAAATTGTTGAAATAAAAATTGTTAGCGTTTAATTTACTGGGCACTTCTAACTGATATCATATGGCAGCTGTACCTGACAGTATGTGTATTATTACTGTATAATATCGGCACAAGTTACTGTTATGGAACACTTGTATGATATAATAAAGCCATTGTGTCATTTAATATTGAGAAAACATTGCCACACCCCCAAACTCCATCTTTACATTCCTTAAAGAATGTGTACCTCCAACTCGGTGTTATTACTGTTTACAGACATTTCATTTGAGTCAAGGAACGGTTGATGTACACGAAGGTCATGCTTAAGAAAACGACACTTCACTGGGAGGTTTTGTCAGCCCCATTGTAGCTCTGATTTCTCCCTGCCTGTTTGCAGTCAACAGAATTTGATGAATAAGATGCCCTATTTATCTTTTCACTCGGTCTTTTTTCGCCAAAGAGCAGAAACAGTCACCTTCAGAGCGTGGCAGGATTACTGTCACTTTGTGTTAATTGAAAACAGTGTCCATTTCTAGCGGTATTTGTTGGAGCAGATCCGATTACCCATTTTGTCCACGTCCGCTTTGATGGGCGAACAATGGCCCTCGAACGGCGTGGTTCAATTAGCCAGTGAGCACTGCGAAAAGTGATACGCGTTTTTAAGTGTTCGCACACAGTAGAACTGTACATGATGGAGTCGAGCTTGCAAGAGCCGTATTACATTTCACGAGTTTCCATAACAATGGAGATTCCATATGATGAGGAGGGCAGCCCGGACTCCCAGGATAGTCTGTTCTAGTAATTTGACACTCGTCTTGAGTTTTGTTCTGGCTTTTGATGTTCAACAAGGGGGGCAGTCCTTCCCCTAGTTCGAAGTCACCATTAGCGAAGCTTGTTTTAGCGGAGTGGGCGGGATAGCTAATCCCACACCTTAATGATCATGAACTACCACGCTCCCAAAACCCGAAATTAGTCGTCTGAAGAAAAAAGCATTTGAGCTTGGGAAAATATTTGAACTGGTGAATTTGATGAGTCACGATATTGTGGAATGAGCGGAGAGGCTTCTGGTAGACACGGGTGGGTAAATAAACACGGGGGTGATTAGGAGGGCGTACATTAGACCAAGTATAGGAGGGTGTTAATTAAGTTTAAAGTCCGTAGAGACACACTGCATGAAACCATTGTTCGTCTACGCCGGTGAACCGTTCTCAAATGTTTGTCAAAAGCCCCTGGGGATCATTAGATCCATCATTGGCCTTGATGTGAAAGTCCGAGTCCCACCACCGATCCTGAGACGAAATTATAAATTATTAAATCTGAAAAATGTGAAACCAAATACTTTAAAACTGTGTTTTAGGTCTTCGAACAAAGGAGGCAATGGTTTGGGTCATAATGAAGAAGAAGTTTGAGATAACATTTTATTTCCTTCGTTTTATTTAATTAAGGTTGGTTTTTTTCATTCCTCAGTGTACAATTTTGATTAATGAAATTTTGAATTAACTGAAATATCATCTTCCGATCTCCTGGGGAAAGCTTTGAAATCATAACGACAAGAAAGGTCTTCTTGATTTTTTTGATTTTTTTTTACAATGAGGTCCCCCCCCCCCTCCCTCTTAAAAAAAAAGCAACAACAAACTTGAAATGATAACAATGACGAAATAAAAGTCAATAACAATCAAGAATAGATTAATTCCAAAGATATACAGTAATAGGCCTACATAGATTTTAAGAACAAACAAGAACTCACATAATTATTCCAACAGTAAACAATTAAACAGATATTCGTATACAAGTCATACAAGTCATTGTAGCCGTTAAAAAAAATCTTCACCTCGATTAGCAGCCCCCCTCCCTGAAGATATTAACAATCTTGAAAAGAAAATGATGACAAAACAACAGTCAATAATAAGCACGAATAAATTAATTCTAAAGATGAAGTAATACATAGATTTGAAGAAAGTAACGGTTCTTATAATTATACAAATAAATATATCAGTACCAACAAGAATTCACGTATTCCAATAGGAAAATAATTAAACAGATATTCTTACATAGGGACCTACATCATGTTACATTTAGTTGATAATTAACATTTCTTCTGCCCAACAAAAGACACTTCCTGTTCCTTGCATATAAATCTGAAGTCACTATGCACATTACAAAGCATGAATGTCTGTTTCCTTTTACAGTAGTTAACCAAAATAAAACCAACTCTCTAGCGTCTTTTCCCGGCATAAATCTCAGGTCCCTAACCTCGTAACTGTGTCTACCCACCCACGTTGGCTTCACCTTCCTTTCGTCCCCTATTCTTGAAATCATCCAAGATGTTTTCCATCTCGTTTCTCAAGACACTTTGCGGCTCATTACGCCCGTGTAGCAAGAGCCAATTATTACGGTGGTGGCCAGACAAACCCATCTATGCTGATTATTTATTTATTGCTTTGGTTTTTCTAGTGACGCTTTGACATTTGGCTCTGCACTTTCGGAATTGAAGGAAAACAAAAAACCACAACATCGTCTTATAATATTGATGATGATAAGTTGTCTGCAGAATTGTCATATTCAAAAGTTATTGAAGCTAATCAGTTGTTTTATTTACAGTTAAAAAACTAACCAAGTAAATCCACTCGACACTAAACCCCCACAGAAACTCCTCCCCTTGTTACCATACCCCAACCCTGCCAGGTTGTAATGGTGGGGACAATCTATAATATTTCTGAGAATTGGTCTATGTTATTTCTATAAAACCATTCCAGGCACAAATGTAGTACCCCCCCCTCCCAATCTACTTGGCTAGGTGGGGGAGAAACCCATAAGGTCAATAACTGCTAATTCACACCAACAAAAAAGTGTTTTATTCAAGAAATGAAAATTTGTAACCCTCCGTTGGAGTAAAACTGTCTTTGTTTGGTTTCACGTTTCCATCACAATAATTCAGACAGGATTTTTAGTTAGAAAGTTTTATTTCCAGACAGTCAAAAAGCATGAGTCTTAGTCACTATATAGTCAAATTTCAAAAGCTCATTTTCAAGTCTGAATGTTTAAAAACCCTCTTTGTCTAGGGCTAGCTTTCGACACCATGTCGTGAATAAAGCTCTGAAAAAAGGGAGATCTTTTTCCATGAACAATATTTCGTTTCGAAAGAGAAATCAAACACGCTACACTTGAACACCTCTTCATCATTATATTGCCTCGAAAGTTCCTTTTGGGGGGAAATGTTTGGGCACTCAAACTTGCCATGCGCTCTTGTGGTTTGCAACCGACTCTAAAGAAATCCCTGGATAGCTTTCATATTTGGTTCATTTCTCTTTTAGAAATACTGACAAGGCACTTGGGCTCTTTTAATACATGGTTCTGTATGAGAAGTCTTACATTACAAGAACTGAATGAGCAGCAGATTCGACTTGGACTGTTAGAAACAGGATAGGGATGGCCCATACCTGACCAAATCCTCCCCGAGCTCTTTCACAAAAACAACCCAAGATGCAATTGTAAAGTGCCTCAAAACTCCTCTATTTTTAGCAGCATGGCAAAATGTGTTTTTGTTTAACAAGATAATGTGCTGTATCGGTTGTTTGTCAGCTCATTTCATTCCAAAGAAAAGAGTCAAAATTCACCTCGTGGAGGAAGCTTCTTCCATTCAAAGTCCACCTCTGTTGTGCTTATCAAAGACAACTTAATATACAGCCATTAATACATCTTTGACGAGGGATGCAGTATACATCTTTGACGAGGGATGCATTAAACAACGGGCTTTGGATTATTTTTAGACCGAGTACAGACTGTTTACAGTAAATTTATGCTAATGTCTTCTTTGATTTGCGAGGGGGAATTGCGTGTTTTCTGCAACTGGAGAACACAAGAATATGACCTACGACAAGTAGCCGAGGTGATCATTTTGTTGTAAAAACAAAGATGGATTGATTATTTTTCGCAGATCGATGCCTGCGGAATAGCCTCAGTGCCTCCTTTTTGCTGTAATCAAAAGAAACAAATGGAACCTGAAAACCGCAAAGCTGGGCTTTACATCTCACAGTTAAAGTCACAATAGGGAACACCAAAATCAAAAATTATAACATGAATTTGTTTCTTATTATGCATTGCTTATCTAGCTGTAAGACTCAAAACAACCACATAATAGTGGCTTCTTATATAGCGCTCAAATCCTCACTCGGTGACGCTTATGGCGCTCCAACATTATTACCCCTGGTCACTTGGCCATTTATTTCATTCCCTAAACCATTTCAGGTTCCTTCGGGGTATACAACTTGTGCTGCCAAATATGTAGCGCACCAAGTTAGATCAATCACAAGAACCATCTCTGTCCTTACAGGCACCCATGTACTTCTTGGAGAAGAGAAGCAATTGTGGCCAAGTGTCTTGCTCAAAGACACAAGTGTCAGTACCGGAATTCGAACCCACATCCTGATGGCTCAGCCACCAGAAGTTGAGTTCGATGCACTAAACGCCATATCAAACTTGTTTAATCTGAAAGTTAAATAATATTTTTTGCCCAAAGTTCTTACTGATACCATAGAGAGCTATGCTGATACCAGTTGTCTTTGAACACGTTTCTGCTCGTAATCATATCGCCTCAAGACAACTACACTCGACTTTCGTTATAACAAGATAACCGGGACTGTTTAAATGTACCTCTTTGTAACAGGAACATTGTTATAAGAAGACTCAAAAGCTAAGAAACTCAAAGCAGAAATGAGATTCGGTACTTCATCATGTAGGCCTACTCTTTTAATAAGCAGATCCTCTTCATAACGTGCTCTATATATTACCAGAGTTGACTGTTTGATCTGGAATTCTTGTCACAACACAGTAAACTTTGATGCAAGCCTCTGTGATGCAAGTATGTCCATTTTGTTAATTTGCTGTTAAACAAGAAGCGATCAGAAGAGGTTTTTTTTTATCAGTTGCTGTATGGGTTCATTGGTTATGCAATCCATACATCAAATCTGTTAAGCATGTCCAGAACATGACTGGTCATATATCACAAGCTCATTGGGCATGTCCACAATCAGGGCTGGTCGTAAATCATTTCCCTGGACTGGTTGAAAAAATGCAGCAGAGACACAACTGGAATCTGGAAGCCATCCGCAGACTTTTCTGGCATTCGACTTCACTGAGGGGAAGACAGAGCGGCGTTTCTGGAATGTCAAATTCAGTCTGATCGCTCGATTTGGGGTTTTGAACGTGAATGTTCGTCCCAATCAAAAAGCTTTTGACGTTTGAATGAAAAGAAATGTATGTAAGAGGTTAAAGGGTCTGTTAACCTTTGGTAATGACTCTGAAAATTAATGGCAATGAAAAGTTATGTACTTGGTAAGAAGTACAACTGCTTTGGATAGTATAATGCATTTGGAGAAACTTTTCACTTCGAAGTACTGCGGTTATGGACAAATATGTCACTTTTTATCCCAAGATTGTGGCAGCATGATTGATAATGGTCTATTTACAACATGGTTTCATGGAGGGTTGTGGTGGCTTTCTCAATGCTCTACTCTGCTTTTTGTATTCATAATGGGGTTTCTGCCAGTTTGGCATTTTAGTATTGATTTTTTGCAAAAAGCACGGGGAAAAACCTTTGTTGAGACGGTTGAATAAAGTGTAAGAGTGTTTTTCGATTTGAAGACGTAGTGCAAAAGGATTTGTGTGAAACATTTCTTGAATGATTTTATAGAAGATGCCCGAGTGTAACTTTTTAGTATTCAACAGGACACTCCTTTATTCTTGTCTGAGATTAAGGCATTTTTATTGGAACCTATTTCCCTGGATGATTTGTACTTGAAACAACTCGACACAGCTCCAGCTTTGGAATACTAATTTCATACGTGCTGGTACTTTCCCGAATCTGTTAAAGAAATTCCACAGGCATATCACTCCGGTAGGATTCGAACCTAGACTTGTGCCATGCTAGAGCAGGTGTATTGAGAAAAGGTCGTGGGTTCGAATCCCACCCAGGTTATATGCCAGTTTTGTTGTTTTGGGATAGGGTTTTTTTTCTTCAAAAAAAAGTTCAATTTATTCCCGGTGCAAAATTAACATCTATTAGAAACTTTGATCTTGAAATAAAAGTTATTTCGTATTTCTTTTAACAGATCTGAAGAAACTTTTTGAACAAGAGCCTCTTGGCAAACTGGCAGAGCCGCAACAATCTATCGAGTTGCTGTGTCGACCTCCGCAAGGGGTACCTGATCCTGAAGTATACTGGGAGAAAGACCGTGTGCGCATCGATAAGTCGGATGGCCACTATCTCCAGACCCAGCAGAGCTTGATATTGAACCAGTTGAGGATCTCGGACACAGGGAACTATACGTGCGTTGCCGAGAACTTGGCAACGAGACGAGAGAGTGAGATGGCACAAGTTCTGGTCTATGGTAAGAACACAGGTGGGGAAATTCAAAGTATTATGTGGCATGTGGCATGCTGGTGCCCCCCTTTGTTTTTCCCCTCCTATTGTGTCTTCATTATGTTTTGGGAATCTCAGAAAATGAGGGTTCTTTTGGGGTGGGTACTTCTGTACAAGAGGAAAATAGTGTGTTAAAGTATAGGAACATTTGGGGGACACCCTCTGTTACATCGGGTATGGTCTGTTTTTCCCTAACACCGAATCTAGGCAGATAATTAGGTGTTCGTGCAATACAAGCACGAACACGTCTTGTTTTTTGTGTGCTATTACTCGGGTGAAAACGAGGAGCAATGACCACATAGGAGACTTTCAGACACTGAGTTGGCAGCTGACGTATCGAGTTAAGTTCCACTGTTTACGAAGTTGGGTTCGAGTCCCGGTCTTGACATTGTGTCCTTAAGCAAGATACTTTACCATAATTGGTTTGTCCTTCGGATGGGACATGAAGCAGTAGGTCCCGTGTAATAGGATTGGTAGTGCACGTAAAAGAACCCAGAACACTTATATCGGAAGAGTATAGGGGTTTAACCCCGGTGTTTCTGGTTCACATGGCAAGCACCCTTGTTTACAGGTTTCTTCAGGCTTGCGAGCTAAGTTCACATATGAGGCATCCTTTGGTGTCATTACCAGAAATATATAATAATGATAATTCTGGGCATGCGTCTTTTCTTCAAAACAATAGACTTGACCCAGTCTGCTGCCATCCACAGAAGTCTCCCATTGACATCTTGAAAAGTGATCATGAAACTATTGCATTGTCATCGCTGGTGTTGCCCCCTGATCCTTTTAGTCACTTTGGAGTGGCCGTTCCAAAGTGTGTCCCAAACAGGTGTAACAATCTGAGATAAATGTTGGGGGGGGCTGGGGTTGGAGTAAACAAAGAAACACCTGTATAATAATTATATGGCATTCATCTTGATCAGAAGAAGTTGTTTGTCAACACTTCAAACACCTGTGAAGACATATCATGCCTGGATAATATACATTCAATGCATAGTGATAAAATGTCAACAGACATTTTGATCAAAGTTTTCCCCCTTTTGGATATCTGATACCCTCATGAGATTGTTCCAATCAGTGTATATATCCCAATTGGGTTTGTTTGACAGTAACTGGGGCAGAAGCCATCACGGCACTCAATTATACCCTGATTGGTAAACAATGGTATCCTGATTGGTAGGAGAGGGTCTCAATCAGGGTATGAGTATAGTATATCCCAATTGGGATAGTTTGTTTGTTAGTGACTGAAGGCAGAAGCCATCACTGCACTCAAATATACCCTGATTGGGAAACAGTGGTATCCTGATTGGTAGGAGAGGGTCTCAATCAGGGTATGAGTATAAGTATATCCCAATTGGGATTGTTTGTTTGACAGTGACTGAGGCAGAAGCCATCGCAGCACTCAAATATACCCTGAATGTGAACCAATCCCAACTGGGAGAAGATTTCAATATGGGTATAAGTTAATCAGGTTATCCGAATTGGGATAGTTTGGGATAGGGAACCATATAAATGCCAATGACGATGACTAGAGCAAGCTAGTCGAAACGTTGAGACCAATCCAAGAACTGACTCCGCGGTAGTACAGTTAATTACGATCCTATAAGCTAATGTAGTAGTCCCAGCCTATTTCTATACCTTCCGCCCAGGTAATAGTTAATAAACAGGACAGTTCTTTTCAGAACTGAGAAGTCTCCCGAACACCCGAACAATCTACTCCGCGGTAGTAGAATTAAGCAAGACAGTTCTCTAAGAACAAACTCTACCTGGCAAGTAGATACACACATGGTGTTACCGCAAACCAAATATACATATAAATCCCATTGGGTGAATACATTTCAATCGGGGTGTAAGTGTACCCCGACTGGGATAGTTTGTTTGAAATCAATCCACGCTAATGTTCCTATACTGTATAAACTAGAGCGGTCGCAAATCCTCACTATTCAATGCACTTTTTGAAAAGTTTATTGTGCCATAGTACTTTTTGACCAAAAATACCATTCTTTAAAGATATTATGTGAAATTTTATAACGGTTTGATGCATGTTTTTGGAGGAAATTAAAAACTTTTCACCACTTGATATTGTAGGCCGATTGCAATTTTATAGTATTGTGAAAAGAGTGTTAATTTATAATCTGCCCTATCACTTCAAACCATCTGTTTAATTGGGGTGAATTTGAGACGATATATCTTCATTAATTGTACTTTTTCTTTAATCTTTTTTCTAGAAATAAATATGATACATCATTGTCTGTGACATAAAGTACATTCGTTCCACTTCTTATGTTTCAATAAACGCATTATATGACAATTGTTTGGAGATCTCGTCAAATTTGATGATATCTTTGAAAAAGCCTCTAATTGTTGCACTTTTGTCTGTACCAATTTCAATGAAGCTAAATTTAAACAAAAACTGAGTATATTGAACAAATTTCTGAAACATGATAGTTTTTCTGATGGAAATGTTAATGTTTTTTGTTACCAAGTTTGAACAAAGATGTTGCACTGGTCTAAACATGTTGTTTGTTTGTTGTTTTGTGATATTTTCTTGCATAGGCCCTATGAGGTTTTTGGAGGGTTGACTTTAGGTTCTCTGTGCAAATGATTCCAAAGAATGGTAATTGCACTTCAAACATTATTACCCCTGGTCACTGGGCCATATATTTCATTCCTTAAACCATCTCAGCTCCCTGGGGAGTATACAGCCTGTTCTGCCAAGTTTTTTATGTAGCGCACTAAGCTTAATCAATCACAAGAACCATGTCTGCCAACACAGGTACCAATTTACTCCTGGGTGATGAGAAGCAATTATAGTTAAGTGTCTTGCTCAAGGACACTAGTGTCATGACCGGGATTCGAACCCACACCCTGATAACTCGGCAACAGAACGATGCACAAAACCGCTCGGCCATGACACGACACGCCACGCCACGCCACGCCACGCCACGCCACGCCACACACAATTATAGTCATGCGTTCATGGCGGAGAAATCTACATGAGAAAACTTTGTTTCTGTTTTGTCTATTACACGTTTCTGTTTTGTCTATTTAATGTTTTTGTTTCGTTCTCTTACATTGGAAGTAATTCCTTCAGCGTGTCCAAGGTGGTACCATAGATTCAGTGTTTGCTGTCACATTATTGTTATTCTATGTATTTATGTTGTTAATAAACTGAAACTGAAAGTACGGATATCATATAAACTTGAGATATCTAACTGGGTTTTGTTTGATGTCTTGGCAGTCAATGGCGGCTGGACACCTTGGAGCCAATGGACAGCATGTGACGTCACGTGTGGTACAGGACTCCGACAACGTGCCCGTTCTTGCTCAAATCCTTCTCCAAAGAATAAAGGACAGGGATGTGCCGGGAAGGGGACTCAGGCTGTGGCGTGTACTGAAGACTGTTTAGGTAAAGAAACGGGCTTATAGTATACAGGATTGGTAGAGCTGACAAAATAGACGCAGTGTTCATGCTTTGTGTGAATATACATGAAATAGCGAACCTGTGAAAATGTGGGCTTTAAAGGTATCGTACACGTTTGGTAATGACTCAAAACAAATATTAGCATAAAAACTTACCTGGTAACATGATAGTATAAAACATTGTAGAAAACTACTCCCTCTGAAGATAGTTTATGAGAAAGAGGTAATTTCTCACTAAAATAATAAAAAACTTCTTGCAAGAAGTTTTTTATTCCTAATCTGAAAGCACACAAATTTGTACAACAAGGGTGTTTTTTCTTTCATCATTTTCTTGCAACTTCGATGACCATTTGAGCCTAAATTTTCACAGGCTTGTTATTTTATGCATGTGTTAGGATACACCAAGTGAGAACACTGGTCTTTGACAATTTCCAAACGTGTGCAGTGCCTTTAAAATACATTGTGTGAGCCAGGAGAAAACAGTGAAATGCCATGCATTGTCCCTAGGTTGTAACAACCGAAATCAACTGTTGCGTTTTTTTAGGCTTTCAGATTCAGTTTTCTCGAAAATGACTTGATTTCAGAGGAAAATATTTCAGAGAAAAAATTGTCTTAGTATGAACTTCATAACCAGTAAGCTTTCAGACTGAAATTAAACAACGATGTTTTTTTTTATCCTGAACAATCCGGTATAATACATTTAAAAACAAATTTGAAATAATGCGCCTACTCGCTCCAATCTCAAAGCTGTGTACGAGAAGGCTATTTTTCCTCTTCTTCATTTTAACCGATAAAGGAGTGTTTCAAACTACTCGGGAACCTAACAGGCTTTTAGAGTAAAAGAAAAGTAGAAATGTCATCTGTCGGTTTCTTTTTCCTAAATCACCAAAAATGGAAGTACAGATAATTCTAATCATTTTATTTCAAATATTTCAAATACTTTTTATCTTTGAGTAAACACAGCTTACCTTGATATAGTTACACCGGTAAAACAAATATAAATCTTAGAATTGTTATTGAAGGCAGTCTATACATAAAACTTTTGGTAATTGCCAAAGCCCAGTATCCTCACTTGGTGTATCCCAACATCAGCATAAAATTAAAACCTGTGAAAATTTTGCTCAATTTGTCATCGAAATTGCGAGAAAATAATGAAAGAAAAACACCCTTGTTGCATAGAATTTTGTGCTTTCAGATGCCTGAGAAAGGCAAAGACTTTGTCAGATTCATACCTCTTTCTCTAAAACTACATTACTTCTAAGGGGGTCGTTTCTAACAATGTTTTATAATATCAACAGCTCTCCGTGCTCTTTACCAAGTAAGTTGTTACGGTCATTAACTTGTTGAGTAATTACCAAAAGTTTAACCTGCTTTTTAACTCTAATATATATACTTTTTACAGAACATTTTGGTGAATGTTTTCTGAGATAAATTGACTGTTGAGAAAAATTAACATACTGAAATTTGTGAATTCCTTTAAGCCTTCGCAGATGTTAGCGATATTTGCACCCCAAGTGTGGATAGCATTGGAAAGCACTTTTCTTCCCGATTTCAGAAGTATTATGCACTTTTCATTTTCCATAAATGTTGACATAAATGGTAAATATAATGGAGATGTATCTTGTTTGTTGATTGCAAATCATCAGCATCTTGTATTTCAACATTACTACCAACAACTGTGAGACACACAAGTCGCTGAAGTAACGCGTTTGACAGATGGCCTACGGTTTAACAGAATTTATTGAGACGATGTTCGCTCCACATTTCTGCAGTCCAACTGGAGCATGTCGGTCTTTGTGCGAGATGGGTCAGCACATTTTGCCGTCTGTTGTCTGTTGTTTACATTAGCGGGAATAATTGCTAATTGACAGGAAATATTCGATGGCGATTTGTAATCAGAAAAAGCTTGGATGTTCTTTTAACTGTGGTGGGTTGTACTAAAAACACCAACAGATGTAGAACTGGTTTTCCCACTACCATGGGGGTAGGGGAGAGGAATATGTGTCATCTCTCTCAATTTAACTTTAGGAACCAAGAGATGTGGGTCACATTTTCATTAGTTCAATCTTTTCTTTTCTTTTTCTTTTTTTATATATAATTGTATTTTTTTAAATGAAATTAGCACAAAATGCAAACAAATTTGACCTAAAAATGTTTAAGTTCGATTGGTGAATTCAAGGAAAAATTATTGAAATATCCCTCCACAATGCCATAATGACATCAGCAATGAGATCACAAAATTATGCACCTGTATAAATTATCTTAATTGTCCTGAATCTTATAAGCACATTTTGAAAACATTCTTTGTCAGCTGATCTGGATTTAACTCAGGTCATGACTTTCTTCCCTAGCCTTTGTGCCCTTATAAAGGTCATCAGACTTTCCAATATTTTAATGGAAGAGAAACTATCCTAGCCTGTTCATTAGCCTTTTTGAGATATATACAGTAGGAGTACAGCGTTTGGTTTGGGTGTACATGTATACAGACAGAATTACTCAAGCCAAACAGTGCAATTATAATGTGTCCACCATATCTCAAAATGGCTAATGGCTACTGCTGTTGTACTGATGTGTAAACCAAACAGATCCCTGATTAAGTGGAATGACTAAGTGGCTACTTAGACTAGAGTGATTAGTGACAACTCATTGCTAGAACAATAGAGACAGCTATACTAATTAGGTTGATCACTAAGCCACTAGTGCGCGAAAAAACACACAAAGAGTAACAACTTTACCCGGCAGAAGCTGACATTTTCTGACCTGTTATATATGGGTATCCTAATGAGTTGTTGATACACAGTGAGGTCTATGCTGAAAATTACTCGGCGTAGGCCTCCCAGCAGCATCAGTAACAAAGTAGGCCCTATGTTCTTCATGGTTCCATAGTTCTCTGCTCTCCTTTGTTTTATATTCACTGTGTTTTATATTTTTTAAATAATGTTTTAATGCCTTTTCATTTGCCTGGGAAAGTTTAAAGGTTATAATACAGGATTGTTAAAGATAAAAAACGTAATTGTTTAGTTTTAACCTGAAAGCTTTCTGATTTTGAAGTTCATACTAGAGCCATATTTTCTTTGAAATATTGCCCTCTGAAATGATGTCATATTCTAAAAACAAATATCTGAAAACCTTTACAAAAATATATATATATAACAAAATTATTTGGGTTGTTACAACAAAACTTTAGGACAACTTGTGTATATGCTGTTTTTTTCCTGACTCACACAACGGAAGTTATTTCATGTGTGGTTGATCACACAAAACATGGACACTGTCTGCCACTATTGTGTCAGCTCTACCAGTTCCGCATAAAACATTTAAGGAGATTAAAACTTGAAGATTTGCAAATAACATTCTTTGAGTACGATTCTGATGTTCACCTCTTTACAACAATAGAGAGTTTATTAGTTGTGTTTCATTTAGTAAAATAATATATCTTGTTAACTCGCTGTTATGACATTAAATGATGTTTTTTCTCTTTGAACTTGACTCATTTTCACAGTGAATGGTGAGTGGGGGCGTTGGTCCGAGTGGTCAACTTGTAGTAATGCTTGCAAACATGTCAGAAGTCGCTTCTGCGATGATCCGGCGCCCAATCACGGCGGCCAAGACTGCTTTGGAGAAAACTTAGAAAAGAGGAACTGTACAGGTGGTCGATGTCCAAGTAAGTTTGCTGACAAATTATGGGGATGAGTGAAGGGGGTTGCAGTCTAGTAGATTTGTTTTCTAAATTTTGCACTGAGTAACATAAACCTTTTGTTTGTTTTTTCTTTTAAAGCAGGTTCCCTTGAAGTGACGACTACTGTTCTCCCACCAATTGTAGCAGCTGGAACCAACAACGGCAAGGGTGGAACGGCAGTTACTAGTGAAGAAGACCCTAAAGGTAAGGCGAAGAGCTGGTGGCCAAAGTCAGAATGACTTCGACTCAAGTCAGTGAGTTGGACTCAAGTGAGTTGGACTCAGGTTAGTGAGTTGGACTCAAGTCAGTGAGTTGGGCTCAAGTCAGTGAGTTGGACTCAAGTCATTGACTTGGACTCAAGTCAGTGAGTTGGACTCACGTCAATGACTTGGACTCAAGTTAGTGAGTTGGGCTCAAGTCAGTGAGTTGGACTCAAGTCAGTGAGTTGGACTCAAGTCAGTGACTTGGACTCAAGTCAGTGATTTGGACTCAAGTAAGTGACTTGGACTCAAGTCAGTGAGTTGGACTCAAGTCAGTGAGTTGGACTCAAGTCAGTGAGTTGGACTCAAGTCAGTGAGTTGGACTCAAGTCAGTGAGTTGGACTCAAGTCAGTGAGTTGAACTTAAGTTACTGACTTGGACTCAAGTCAGTGAGTTGGACTCGAGACAGTGAGTTGGACTCAAGTTAGTGACTTGTCCAACTCTACGGAATAGTAGCAAGGTTACATTGAAAAACATGTCGCAATCTTACCTGGACATAACCAGAGGTGCGACACAAGACCAATAGGCTTATTTCACCTCGGTTCCTTCTCAGAACCATCACGTTATCCTAGTGGAGACTCAGAACCATCACTTCAACCTAGATGGCTTCTACCTTCTGCACCCTGTACTTAAAGCTTTACATCTTTCTCTGTGTTTTTATCCCTAGTCAAGGATGGGTATGAAGATCAGATCCCTCTCTACATTGGTGTTGCTCTGGCTGCCTTGGTATTCTTATTGGTCTTTGTCTTCATGATAGTGTGTATAGCAACACGAAGGAAGAGACAAGGGACCACTTATTCAGCTGGCACTACAGGTAGGCTTTCAATTCAATTCAACTCAAATTCCCAAAGGTGCATACAAGTAATTTATAGAGAAGGTCAATTGAACAGAGATGTGTAAAGAACTACAAGAATAATAGTTAATAAGACACAAATGAAGCAGAGGCATATTCAAAAGACCAGGTGATTCTTGCACAAGCGCCATCTTAAAAATATGCCGCAATGCATCTTGGTAAACCGAGCACTGTTAAGAATAAATCAAGCTGCCACGATGTAAGCCATGGTGAAGTATACATGTAACTATGCCAGGTTGTATAGTTGTGTACCTCAGTACCTCATTACTTGCCGGTGTTGCTTGGACTCGGATTTCACCCAGAATCCTTTACCCGCCTATCATGCGTATTGGGACAAGCATGGGCTTTTAGAATGTTTTTTCTGATTTATTAGATAGCTTTTGATCTGGTGGTTAATGGTTTGTATGTTACTTTACAGATGAGTGTAACTTGGCTATGTTAGCCGTACAACC
This sequence comes from Plazaster borealis, assembly GCA_021014325.1. Taxonomy (NCBI): domain Eukaryota; kingdom Metazoa; phylum Echinodermata; class Asteroidea; order Forcipulatida; family Labidiasteridae; genus Plazaster; species Plazaster borealis. Next base: position 38,725 of record JAJGQC010000545.1, read on the forward strand.
AGACATCACTCAGTCATCAGCACCTATGAACACGTGCACCCACGTAGCTCTCCCAAATCACACCATGGAAAAAGTACAAATGACAACTTCGCCTATACTCCAATCAGAAGCATACTACGAAGATCCCAAGGACATCAAGCCGAACGGAATGACCGTCACATTCTCGCCCAAAAACGGCGTAATGACGCACCTGAACGATTACTCATCTGACTCGTCAAACTACGCCGTGCCGAACGGTAACCCAATCATCGATCCTTCCATGCATCAGTACATCCCGCTGGTCCCCCCAATGCAAGAGTGCTGCCATCCCATTCTCCATAACCGGCCGCCGATGGACTTACCGTGCCGCAATCTGACTCATAATCCAAGCCAGCAGAGGTGCTCCGAACCGGACGGTGAAGACAACACCACATTTCATGAGCGGAGACTCAGAGACTCTGCCGTCCATTCCTCCGAAGAGGAGAGCCTGTCCCCAAGCTCCCCGTATGGGTCGGATCATGGGAGGGCCCCCTCTATTGTCAGTGCAGGAATCCCATCACATATAGACTCACATTGCATGTCGTGGGGGATGGTGAGCCATCGTGGAGGAAGACTAGTTATACCAGATGCTGGTAAGGAGAAGACCACTAACATTTGACCACACCCTAACCTTACTCAATTTTTTTTTTTTTTTCGTTTTTTTTTTTTTTTTTTTTGTTTTTGGGGGTGTTAGTTCAACTATTGCCCCTGTGATTCAGGGCAATGTAATTAGTAGTGGTGCAGTCCTTGCTCTATTCACCCTTTGCACGGTTCTGCCATGTGCGTGTAGAGCCTCGACTTCAGACTTTATTTTTATTGTATTTATGCATCTGTTTGGATGAAAGTGTCGTTACATTACCGTGAAAATACAGAGTTATATAATGCTTCTCTTCACTGATGTTCCCAAGTCGAGGCTCTACACGCAAATGGCTGACCGTGTAAAGGGCGAACACATTGGCCTCAAAGGCCTTTGTTGCCTCAGTCCCAAAGAAGCTCGATTTCTCTAAAAGACTCTAGAGAAGTTGCTTTGCTCGGGGCAATATAACTGACAAGGCTGACGTTTCTGAATATGGCCCTCTGTCGGTATCAGTGTTGTTATATATTAGAGGGTCAAAAAAACAACATTCCCAATGTAAGATAAATAGAGGGTTATTTCAAAAAACATTCCAAATGTAGGTAATACCGAGTTATCCTATAATTGGCTGGTATTTTTTACTAATGCCCTGTAGGGCAATAAATAAAACAGGGCTCATATTTGTTTCTATATTATTGCCCTGTCCAGGTATCAGTATGTTTATCCCAGAGGGCGCCCTTCCAAAGGGACACTCCGAGGACCTGTATATTGCCGTCAGCCGTGATGTGACCGACCGTCCAAGAGTGAGTGGTAAACAGACCATTCTCAGCCCGGTCATTATCTGCGGTCCACCAGGACTGACCTTTGCCAAGCCGGTCATTATAACAACACCACACTGCGCTAATGGTATGAGAGGAGAGTGGAGGTGTTCTGTGTATAGCAACATGTGCCGCTCCGGAGAAAAAGCATGGGAGGTGAGGAGCAACAATCAAAACCATTTGCTGAATTTGTGTACATTTTAAGACCATATTTTAATCTTCCTTTTATGTGTACAAAAACAAATTGTTTTATTAACTCTTTTATGTTGATTGGATACAAAGTCAAAAACTTGTGAAAAGTTTGCAAACGAGGCCTGAACTAGAACTTGTTGAGAAAAGCCCGATACGGTTCTTGTAAAAACCATACCTTAATTCAGTTCCTGTTGATAAATCACACATAGAAACAGTGAGGTCAATACTGCAAACTGAACTCCATAATCAATCCACCAACATCACGAGCCTCAAATCTTTCTAGAAATTGAGGTTAGATTGATGTGTGTAAAGACACGGAAAGGAGGCCTGCCTTCGAATTATAAAGGGCGAGCGTTCACTAAAAAACTACTACTGCAGCAAATTTCCATAGGATGACGTCTAAAACATGATCTCCTGCACTTGAGTAGATTTTAATCCGCTAACTAACTGCACACACCACAAACATCACAACACGGTCACTTATTTGAAGGGGTAAAATGTCAAAATCAGGGTGGCTATATTAGAACATGAATACAAGTTTAAAATACCCGATTCAACTATTAGACTAGCCCTAAAAATTACAATATTTCTTTGATACAAAGATCATTTAAACACAAAACAATACTCACAAAGAGCTCCAGGGCATTATCCCTCCCAAATGAACAGTATTCTCTACATAATGGAGAGAAATACCCAAAGCAAGTAAAATTTGCTCTCTCTTGCTCAAAGTCAAAGCTAAAATAGAAAGGAGAAAGGTCTTAAGATCGCAGACACAAACTTTCAGTTTTTAAAGTAAGTATGCAAATTAATTAGAGAGATGCATCAAGATTGAGGGCGCACTTGTGTTCGCTAGAATGTGCAACGCATGCTGCAATTAGGACACCTTAAGTTGTTAAGAATATTGTAGTAAAAAGCCAACATGGTTGTGTGTCTTTTTGTACTCAGAAAATCGCTACAGTAGGAGAGGAGACAATAAACACACCAATCTTCTGCCAAGTGGATAAGAGACAGTGTTCCATTGTGACAGACCAGCTCAGCTGGTTTTCGTTCGTGGGTGAATCGTTGCCTAGTCAGGCAGCCAGTAAAGTACTGAAGATTGCTGCGTTTGGTCCCATCCTCCGAGCTATGATGGACTACTGTGTAAAGGTGTACGTCATGGAGGACACACCAGATACATTGGAGGTAGGGATGGGAAATTGCAGACTTTTATCTGAATTTTTTTTTTTCTATGTATGCCTGGTGAAAAAGTTACTGTTATTTTCTTCAAACATAAAGAAATCCTGCTCTTTGATCTACTTCTCTAGCTATTGCTGAGGATACTTTTTTACACTTTTTGTTTTACCATAAAAGCTCCTTGTAATCTATAGGGGCATAACCCCAGGGATTACCATATGAATGAACGAGTCTCACAAGTTAGTACATAAAGCGAACTACCACTTAAATCAAGGAACATGTCTCACAAGTTAGTATGAAAGCAAACTAACCCTTAAAACAAGGAACAGCCCTAACAATTTATTATGTAAAGCAAACTACCCCTCATACCAAGGAACAGGTCTCACAAGTTTAACTTTAACATTATGTACTAACTTAGTTAGTACACAATGCGAACTAACCCTTATATCAAGGAAAAGGTCTCACAAGTTAGTACGTAAAGCAAACTAACCCTCATATCAAGGAACAGGTTTAACAATTTCTAGAAATCTCAAATGTGAGCCTATGTTTCAGTCTCTTTTGTCGGCAATGACTCTCAACCCTGAGGTAAGGAACACCTCACTAAGACTTGGGGAAAGCAAGGCCTGTTATGTGTCTAGTTTTTTTCCTGATTTCAGAACTTTATTTGAAGAACTACCTTTGCTGCAATCTGTTCTTGAAGGTGTGAACTATACTGTGAAAGCATAGCTAGTTTTCCAGTTGGCAGTGATGTAGAAAGTCTGTAAATCCATTACTATGACACCCGGGAAGTTCAGGAGCTTTTATCGCAAGACCCAAAAGTGACTGCTTCTCTCTTTTTTTCAGAATTGTAATTCACTTGTTATCACATCCCTGGAAATAAATTAAGAAAATATTCATCGTATTAAATTTGATGATGACAATTTCCATTGGAAATCTGGCCCATTTTTATGAAGTTGTTAAGTTAGTGCACAAATTTATTCGCTTTGCTAAAATTGGCGGGGAACCATTCACAAGCTATGTTACATGGTGTTTCGGCTGGTACCCCATTTCTTTTTCTGAGGATTGTTCTCCTGTGCTGAACACATTTTTTGGTGATTATTAGCTTCTTTAAACTCTGCCCAGATGATGCCTTTTTCAAATTCACTTTAATTTGTTGATAACTCAAGTTGGAATCAACTCATATTGGAAATAAAATATGTGAAAGATTTCCACACAAAAAATTATCAACGGACTTTGTTCTTAATTGACAGAATGTGATTCAAATTGAGCAGAGATTAGGTGGCCGTCTTCTCCACAGACCCAAGCAACTTTATTTCACCGACACCGGTCACAATCTAAGACTTTCCATCGAAGACGTCATGCCGGGATGGCAGAGTAAAGTTGCCTCAAACTTCCAGGTAAAATATTCTTCTGGCAAACCAGTTATGCCTGAAGCCTTTCTCAGATTCAAATATTTGGGTGATAAATTACCTCTTTCTCTTAAAGGTATCGTACACGTTTGGTAATGACTCAAAATAAATATTAGCATAAAAACTTACTTGGTACATGCAACGGAGAGCTGTTGATAGTATAAAACATTGTAGGAAACGACTCCCTCTGAAGTAACGTAGTTTTTGAGAAAGAGGTTATTTCTCACTAAAATAATAAAAACTTCTTGCAAGAAGTTTTATTCCTATCTGAAAGCATACAAATTTGTACAACAAGGGTGTTTTTTCTTTCATCATTTTCTTGCAACTTCGATGACCAATTGAGCCCAAATTTTCACAGGCTTGTTATGTTATGCATATGTTGGGATACACCAAGTGAGAACACTGGTCTTTGACAATTTCCAAACGTGTTCAGTACCTTTAAACTGCAATACTTAAAAAGGGATAATTTTTACCAATGTTGTATAGTATCAACAGCTCCCAGTGCTCTTTGTAAAGTAAGTTTTTATGGTCATTAACTTGTGGAATAATTACCAACAGCACACCCTGGCTTTAAGGGTTTTAAATGAAACTTTGGATTTGATTGTGTGTCTTGTTTTTTTTCTCGTCTAGGAAATCCCATTTTATCACATTTGGAGTGGTGCATCCAATACCCTGCACTGTGCCTTCACCCTAGCCAGAGTTGACCCTGCCATAAATATTGTCAGATGTCGTATTGAGGTCATGCAGGGGTCATCACCCAACAGCCGGCAGGTCATAGATATATCAAGATGTGTGGATGATGTAAGTAGCAAGGATTTGGCAAAATTAATCAAGCATAGTTATTAGGTTTTCTTGGCCAATTTCACCAACAATCCATTCAATAACACCCAGCTCATTTAATTTCGTTTAAAAATGAACGCTCTGTTGAATGAGCATTCAACAGTCAAAAGGAGTTATTCAATTTCAACAGTTAAATATTCACTGGTCAAATAAGATCATTCAAATTCATTACAAGGCTCGAATTTTACACTGGACCACAGGCCCGAGGCCAGTAGTTTTGGTATCTGGCCACTAAACTTTTGACCGGACAAGTCTGACAGTCTTTTCTTTTTAATCGAATATCAATGAAGCATTATTCCTCACTGTAACATCTTGAACACAAAATAATATGTTCAATTGTTGACGTTGAGTCTGATAAAATACCTTTCAGTTCAACTGAGTATTGACATAATGAAGTATACTTAATACCCATAAAGACAAATGAAATCAATATTCTCTTACATGTCTTAGCGCTTGTTCAACTAAAAACAGTTGACTTAAATGCATGTTAAACTGGTTTAGGGAGTTTTAATCTTATTTTGATTCTGCTGGTCTTGTAAGAAGAATTCTGGTCCAGTAAACATTTTGAGCCACAAGCCTAGTGGTCTAGTGAGTTTTCCCCCCAAATTCAAGCCATGCAGTAGGTCACAAAGATCATTCGATTTCGTAAAGCCATCAGCAAGAGGCCTGGCAATTATTCAATTTCAACGATTGAAAATTTAGGCAGTAGAAATTCAACTGAAGAATGGTGAAAATGTAGTCATGAATGTCTACAAATGATTATAGAATGACTGAAACAAACTTGAATGAGAAGAACGAAATCATGTGGGCACGGAATCGAAATTTTCTAAAAGTGCAAAAGTTGCTAAAAAAGAACCCGCAGTTTGAAGTAATTTTTGGAAAGATGCCCTAAACTGAACTAATTTTAGCTGAAATTGACCAGGAAAACCTCTATTGTTTATTTTTTTGAATAACACAAAATAGACTAGTTCAGAAAATTTGTTTATAATTCACTCCATCAGGGATTACACAAAGGTGTCTGTGCTAAAATCTCATTTAATCATTTTGAAAATGTTGTACACAATTAGTTGTGATTAAGGTGAGCTTGGCAGTATAGCAGTGCGAAGGTCATAGGTCAGAATCCAACCCAACTGAAAGCACTGAGCATGTAGTGCTTGGTCAGTCATCGGTGTACACTGCAAAAACTGGGGTGTTCAAATTGACACCATGTGTGGTGTCACACATATAGACTCCCAAAAAGAATCAAAATTTACATTATAAGGGTGTTAAAATAACACAAATTTCTTCCAACACAATCACATTGGTGTTATTTTTACACTCTATGATGTTAATTTTGATTCTCTCTTCAGGTTATCTATATGTGACAGTTTTTCATTGTAGGGCCCAAACTAAAACCATGAAACATGATGACTGACCGTATTTTGATTTACTGTCCACCTCGTTTAGATGTCATGTGATCACGGTCACTCGGAGCCTGACGTAGCTAACTGTAGTTCAGGGTATGGGTCAATGACCTTAGAAGCCCCCAACAAAGCCTTCCGTCTGTCCAGGCCGTTCCGAGCCCAGCTTTGTACATTACTAGACCCACCTAGAAGTAGAGGCAATGATTGGAGGATGTTGGCATCTAAGCTAGGAGTAGATGGGTAAGCAAATGGAATGGCTAAAGGCCATTCACACGAGCACCAGTAACAAAGGTCCTTGGTGATGCGTGCTGGTTGTCTTCATTCGATTGCGATTATTTATCAAGCTTGGGGGGCGGCGGGAAAGGTCATGATTGTTCATTTACTAAACACTTTCTTCTACTAGTGATGAGCAAACCCTGGTACCATTGTGCCATACATATTCATTCAAAATGGTGTATGGGTGTTTGCCGCCGTCACTTTATAAGTAACTACGCAAGAGCTTGCCCAGAGTCATGTGACATAGTAACTTTCTCATTAGTCTGAGGATTTCAAACTTAAGTGGTAACTTGTGACTAAGGACTAAGCAAGTCATTGTACCAGACATTATTCAAATCTAACTCGCATAATATGGCTTATTGAAACATATGTTTTATAAAACCACACTGCGGCAAAAAGAATTGGTTTAGAACTCACTATGATCCAATTGTTTCTTCCAACTTCAATGCTTAATCTTTTCTCATATCCACAGCTACATCAACTACTTTGCAATTAAGCCTAGTCCAACCGACCAGATCTTGGACCTCTGGGAAGCCAGGCATCGAGAAGAGGGAGCTGTCTTAGACCTGGCGAGAGTCCTCCAGGAGATGGGACGTCAAGATGCTCTAGCTGTAGTTGAGAAACAGCTCGGGGCCTGGATGTAAAACAAAAAGTGTCAGACTGGTGCCATTAGGATCTCAACAGTTCTGATGTAGTCAAGAAGGTAGCTAGACCTCGATATGGCAATCTAATAGACTGTTGCAATCTTCACAGGTTATGAATACAGTTCGGAAGGTTAGCATTACAGCTAGGAGCTTAGTCTGTTGGAAGCCATCCTCTTATCACAACTCACTCCTTGACAGAAAGGCAGTCGCGGGAGACGAGCTCTGACCCTGACAAAGTGAGAGTAAAATAAATGGAATTGTCCAAACGTGTGATGCTTATAATTTTGGGTGAAATTCGTTGGGTCATGAACTTTGTCAATTTTGTTTGAGCCGATGAAGTGACTAAATAATGAGAATGAATATGGTTCTTGTGGGAAAATGAATCACAGTTTGTAGGTAAAGTGAGGTTACCTACATCAGTCAATCGATAATCAATCAATCAATCAATCAATCAATCAACGTGGACTATTGGCATGATCCACCTGATACCTTATTATCTTTTAGCCCATTTCTGTTCCTTATTTTTACCCTTATCAATATTTACAATGCAGTTTTTAAAAAGAAATTGATAAATAATGCCTTCACTTCCAATGCAGATTAATCGTCTTTGAAAACTCCCTCTTTCCAGAACTAATATAAACCCAAGATTTTTAGCTCAGATTGTGCCAAGAAATGCAGGCTTTACGGACGAATTGCCAAGTCTGTTGGAGCTAATTTAGACACAAATATGACCTCAAATGCAAAATTAATCATGACTATTAATGTGCCTACATAATTCACTAGAATCCCTTCCTATTTTGCATAAAAATTTTCTTTTCCATCTTGATTTGATAATTCATTTAATAAAACTTTTCACCTGTTATAAAACAATAAGAATGGTCAGAAATATTGGGAAAACGATGGCACGATCCAAAAGTGCAGCGTTTGTTTTGTGGCAAAATTCAAATAAAATGTTTGGAGGATTAAGCAAGTATATTTACAAAACGAAAAACATATAAACTGACTGATGAAATAAGGATAAAGAAACAAATGTTTCATATATGTAAACGGCAAATCCAGGAGAACTTTTGTCAAATTTGTACAACCTATTAAATACTGTGCCTATAAGAACTTAGTTATGTATGAACCAGAAGCCAACAAAGTGGACTTGAATCTGAAACCTTACAGTTTTTATGCCGATACCAAGACATTTATAGTTTAATGATTGGATAAGAAAATTAGCACACAAAATGACCAGTTTACTAGTTATGGTTTTGGGAAACGGCTAAAATAGCCGCAAAATAATTATGTTCTAGTTTGAGGAGGTGGTGGGGGACTTGTTATTATTCTGATGAGGAACATATTAAGAGGGTGACTTTTAATCAGTTGAATTTGTCTTTAGAGACAATGAAACCTTTAGGATAAATATAAGAGTGGAGGTGGGTTGAAGTGTGGCAAGCTAGGCACAATGTGTCACATTGTGGGGTTGAAGAGTTATTGATACCTACTTGTATGTGCTTTCTGTCCTAAATTAAGCATTTTGGGCACAAGGTTGAGCTGTATTAATTTCTGGGATGTTGTTAAAATTGCAGCATTTTAAACTTGCCACAAGTCACTTGAATGATTTTGTTTGATGCAAGAACGAACAGACGGAATGAGTTTTATGTAATGAAGGAGTTACTGCTAGTCTAAATTCAGAATTGACTGAAGGAGTGGTAATCGGTTACTATAAGCTCTGGATGAGATTTCGTTTATTTAGTTTTTTAGAATTTTTTGACAAAAAGTGATTATTCTTGAGACAGCATGGTTTATTCCTATGCAAGCTCACTCTGTGCACATTTTTGTATATAATGTAAGATGACAAACGCCCGAGACGAAATTCCTATAGACAAACAAAAAGTGACTTAAAACTTAAAAAGAGAAATACCTTATAATTAAGAATTTGAAAAACAAATTATTACTTTGATACAAAAAAAAATTAAATCATTCAAATTGTCAGTTGATTTTATTAAGATAATTAAATTTTAGTCAGAATTTTATATCATCTTTTTTAGTTTTTAATTTGTAGGAATGGTCATGGAGACCCCCATGATGCATTTCACATGGGCTTCCTATGAATATGTAAATTTTAAATTGATATAGAATTTTAAAATTGTCACTTCTCTTTGCTTTCCCTTGACGTTGAATTGTTACCTCTGGTCCTCTTCACTTGTGGCTGTGAAATATTTCGACATGATGTTCACAACTCTCCGTTCGGTGTGGCTGATCCTTCCTAAAGATCGTTTTCCCCAACCTTTTTTAGGTGTAGTGGCACAATAAGTGTCCCAAAGTCATCAAAGTACTCCACTCTGTGGTAACTCAACACTGAAATGGTTGGAATCTGAGGGATACAGAGATAAATCCGTCAAATTCAAGCAAACTATGAGAAAGCTTTTTGGAGGGTTACACTCCGAAAACTCCCGGGTCAAAATTGACCTGTATTCCGGATCCCGTGGGGCCTGAACCATTTCTGGCTTGTGTGACCCGGAATCAGTCTCAAAATGACCCAGAACTAGGTCACTCTTACGCAGATCCCAAGTCAAAATATTGACCAGTTTCTGGGTCAGCTTGACCCAGAAATGGGTCAGGTTTCCTGGGACCCGTATCAAGGTCATTTCTGCCCCATGGGGGTTTTAGAGTGTATGGCTGATATAGATATTTCTAGGAGAGGACAAAGGTAAGAATTATTCAGAGGAAATGCAACCTGAGTGCACCTTTAAGGATAAATACCTTCTTTCATTGCGTTTTGCCCGAGCCAACCGAACAGCAAGCTTATATAATTGTACATAATTTGGTTAATATTTTTAATAAGAGGTAGATCTAGATGGAAACATAGCTCCTTATACCCAGTGGTAACGATCAGAATTTGTGATTTATCTGTAAAGTAAACTTCAATGACTATTTTTATATTTGATATTCGTCATTGTCAACCCCATGTAAATAGGGAAACTAATTTATCCGCTCTGTGCTTGGCCGATAGAGGGAGCCCTGGGGGTAGCAGGCGCTGTTGCGTTTTGGTAGTGAGCATGTTTGGTTGCATTTAAAAAAGTTGACTGCTTTGTATATCTGCAAGGGGTTATAAACATCCTTGAAAGCTTTCTTAGTTAACATAAGCATTTTGTCGATTAGCATATTGCTAATTAGCATATTGGTAGTTAGTCTGCCTAATGATGCCATTAAATGGCGCGTTGTGCGATACCCTATGCATTATTCATGAGTTAAAACCTTTGCTAGATTCAAACGGCGATAATAAAACCTAAGTCTGCCCCCCCCCCCTCGTCATCGGTATGCATTATCGCTATCGTCCACAGGGAGAGGAACAAAAGTGGCTGCAACTTGATGGAGGGAGGTCATTAAGGGGAGGTAGGGCGTGCACAGAGCGGATATTGACAAATGCTGCGTATAGGAGCATTTGTATGTTGTGATATAATGCATGAAAGAATGTGTAATTTTGGTGATGAGATGGTATCGTTTATAGGAAGAATTGATGTGATTTCTTCCAAGCCATTTTCGAAAATCGAAGCCGGCGTTCGAAATTATTTTTTCAGTTCTCAACAACTTCACAAACACGTTTTTGTCAATGGGGACTTCAACCATAGGTTTTTGCTTTTACTTGTAATTAGTACGACTTTGTGGGAGGTTTAAAGAGGTTTTCATTCATGAAATAGATTGTATATAATGTAAAATTGTATACAATGTACAAATTAATATCGACAGATTATTTTGGTTTGCAAAACGATATACCGATTTGTAAAGTAATTTAGTAAAGCGCCAATAGTTATTAAAGTTCTGAACAAAAACATTTTTCTACTTTTTTTCTGTCTTAAAAACATCCATTGAACGCGCATTATTATATTATTCTGATTTAAAGTGCGCCCTCTCTGTTTCCACTCGGGGAAAGTCTGGACCAC
>JAJGQC010000546.1:0-25000 GCA_021014325.1 Plazaster borealis
AGTCAGGAGAAAATAGTGAAAAACCGTGTACAATTTTCAGCATGTAAAGTCACATTGTCCTTAATTTTGACTGTATCAACTGAAATCAGCTGTTAGTATTTTGTTTTTGTTTTCAGATATCAGTTTTCTTGAATATGGCTTTATTTCAGAGGGAAATATTTCACAGAAAAAATGGTCCTAGTATGAACTTATGGTCCTAGCATAATCAGTAAGCTTTCAGACTAAACTTAAACAATTATGTTTTTATCCTTACCAATCCTGTATAATACCTTTAGGCTAATAGTGGATATATTTAGACCAAAGGTTCTGTTGATTTTCATTTAACGGACTTAAGATTTGTGTGGTTTAACCGTTTAAATTGTTTTTAACAGTGATTTGTCAGTCCTGAAATGAAAATTCTTTACACCAAACTGTATATGTTACTTATATTGAAGAAAAATCACAGGCAATCTGCTGATTCAAATTGGTTCAGATGACCTATTTATAATTCTTAATATTAGTTTATTCCACCAAAGGAATACAAAATGCACAGTAAACTTGAGAACACAATAAGTATTAATATAGGCCTAAGAGAGAATTAAGAAATAAAGCATAGGCAAAATGACGTACTTTAAATAAACCAAATCAGGCAACAACAAAAAAAACCTGCAGAAAAACACAAAATAAATGAAATACGGAATAATTGATCAAAAAGGTGCATGGAAGTGTACTAATCAATGTTAGCCATTAACTCAATCTCCAAATTAAGAAACGAAAAAAGAAGAAGATTTGGTCCAGCACATGCGGAATTACTACATGCAGTTGAAGTACAATTTGGATTTTTTTGCACTGAGTCTTTGCATTCAGTAGGTATTGTCAACTTAGCCCTTTCCTTATACAGTCATTTTGAAAACACCAAAGATGCTGTTCTTATCGTCATGTCAAAATATTTTATAATAAAAGAAAGCTATTATAAGTGACAGCCCTAAATCTAGGAAAATGCTTTGAGAACTGTATACACCAGTCTTGATTTTTGTTCTCTTTTCTGTTAGTTTTGTTGGTACTTCGTTTACAAACGAAACCTGTTTTATCAAGGTTTGTTAAGATCAATCAATCAATCCATGAAGTATACATCTTTGTAACACATTTGAATTCGATATTCAAGGAAACCAAACTGAGTTTAAAAATCCAAATGTTCATTCCGGTCTCATGAATAGTAGACAGGTTGTAAACAGAAGTTAGTTTCTGCTTCTCATTTGCACGCAACTTGCGTTACACCGGTCCCCCTTCAAGGTTAGCCCAGTCATGGGCTCACAGCTGCCCGCAGGTAACCAGTGTACCCAGGGCTAACAATGCCAACCCTTAGCAGCTGAAGTTCACAGGGGCAGCATGGAGTCAGCCCTGCTGCCCGCTGGGTTGGGTCTTGCAGGGTATCTTTATAGTTTTAAAGGCAGGGTATAGTTTTAATGAAATGACGGTGTGCTCGTATGAACTCGGTTAGTTAAAGTAATGGTAAAACTGAAAGGTAAATTATGGAAGAGTTCCCTTGTTCAGGTTTTCTTGTTTTCAAAATGTTCACCTATAGGGAAACTAACTTAAGTGTCCACTTTTTAAAGACAATGTACGTACAGTGTATAGAGTGCCTTGTTTTTTCTTTACGGATGCATCTCGCACAGCAAGATAAGATTTTTAAAACATTTGGACGAAAAACCTCACCTCAAAAATTGAAATTTTTCTCAGGAATCCTGATTCAACCCACCCGAATGTTATTCTAAAAATAAGCATTCCTATTAAAACTCATCCATTTATTCTGCGGTATGTTACAAAGTCCATCATTATCACTGGAATCTAGTTATTTTTAAAGAGAATTTATAAGATTTTCTAAGACGTTAAAAAATGAAAGTTAACCCCTTTAAAAATCGACCCCGTCTTGTATTAATGGCGAACATTTATCTGTTGCTCCCCCACTGCAGAGACTCAACGCCCATGTGGAGAGAAGAGTAGAACGTAGCCTGGAAAATTGTATGTGCCCACCAGGTAAGTCCAGCTTCTCAAAAGTCTCAAGGTTTTTCGTTTCTCTGTTACATCAGATTTTTTTGTTGACGTTATGTTTAGCAATTGACCCCGGTCATGCTAACGAGGTTTTCCTGTGATGAGAATGTTGACTTTACAATTTACTACAATTTCCTGTCTTGGACGTTAATTCTGTCTTAATTTTTCTCTTGCTGTTTTGAAAATTTGTATAATGGGAATTGTGGGTCCAGATTTATAGCCGTTTGTTTGTGAAGTTTTGTCTTCATCATCAATTTTCAGTAGATTGTTTTCTTACAGTTCTAGGGCTTTTGGGGGAATGGGGAAATAGTGCAAGCAACCCAAATTATAATAGAATCTTGTCATAATAATTATTGGCTAAGTTTTTACATGATTGAAGGTCTTTACTTTTCAAAAAGTTTCATTTGCAACAATGTAGGGTTAACCTATTTGTAGTTAAGCTAGAACAGTATTATTTTGTCGTAGTATTGTTTTATTCACTTTAGTGTTTTTAAAAGTGATTGCCTTTCCATTTTACTTGAAAAATTGCTGTTGTGATGTTCTTTTGGATTTTTTGATTCACGTAACTTAATTTAAAATCGACTGGCCATTGTCATTTGTTCCTTTATAAAAGGTGCTCTTCTTTCCCCCATAAAGATTGAGCTTTTTAATTCCACATAACATAAATTTAGTCTTCCTGGCCATAGTTGACCCCAAACTTGGAACGTAATTTGTTAACAAATAAGTCACGTTGTGGTGGCCGGGACTTTTTATTAAAGCTGGTATGTCTAGTAACTTGAGGAGATTTCTCTTTCTGAAGTTCTCGATGGCCGACCAAGCCGGTCGGTCACGGTGATGCTGACGATACTGGACAGTGCCCCATGTGTCAACTAGTTCATTAATTGACCAATGAAGGTTAGGAACAGGCTTCCCTGTTAACACAAGGGGGGTCATCGTGGCCCAAAATAGAACAAGGGTCTTAAGCGTATAGAGATCATTTGCAAGAGGAAAGCCATCGCTTAATAAATCTTAAAGCCCATGGCTGCGTGTACTTTTTGATAAAATGGCTAATAGATGAAATGATATCACAGTAGGCCTAAACCACAGTATGCATACTTGCAGGAGTACTGGAGTGTTTGTAACCTTGGTCACGTTCAATACTACTTGTTTGGTTATAAATGTATTTTGACTGATCAAGGAATGCATTACTCTTTAGATTGTTGATGTTCTCTGCTTGAGTCGTTTTTCTGGTGTACTGTAGATTTCTTTGGGAAGCTTGTTAGAAGCTGTGAAGTTGATATATTCAGGCATGATATTCTTCCTACTTTAGTCTGATTTTGTGATTATTTCACCCATAGAATAATTAGAAAAACTGTGATTACATTAGCCTGGAAAGTTTATTCAAGTCTACACCATGTGTACATGTAGGTCAGCCCTTGTACTCAATAAAGTGTACTTTTTTCCAAGGACCAAATATCATGCCTGTATGTTTTTAGTATTTAGGCCTATATAAACCAACAATCAAAATGGGCAAAGTTACTGGTTTGAAGTGTAGATTGAGTCAGTACTGCACATAATTAGTTCTGTCTGAATTTAGGCCGAGTTCGAATAGCCGGCTACGGCTGATGCTAAGAGTAAGAGTGTTGCTATGGGCATCATGTGCTTCAACACTTGTTAATTGACTATCAAGCCAGAGCCACACCTTATTTGAACATGGCCTTGTAGAGGCACCAGACTTTCCCCCTGGTACCCTCATTTTCATCAAACACATACAAATAGAACTTAAAACAACAAGTTACCATTGAGGGCTTACCTGTCTTGGACCCTGAACCCCGGTGTGTTTTTTTATAGCAACTCCACCCAGACATACTTTTAATTCTCTCCACTTGTACCTACATTGTATGCCTATACCCCAAGAACTACTCTTTCAATTTATTTTCTAAACAGTACATGTGTATTAATTAATTTCCTTTTGGAAGGCACTGGCGGGCATGTCGGTTGACCCCGGGTCTCTAGAGGCAATTCTTGAGCCATAAAAAGGAGTCAAAGCTTTGATCTTGTGATTTTAGAGGACCTTGTCTCGGATATAAGTTTCTTGAGGCGTAAGATTCAACGGAAATTCAGTCTAGTTAAAAGAGAACCTATGGCTGTGTAGGCTCTGTGTAACTGTGACTGAGTCTCCACCAAATATTGACACTTCGTAACAATGTCTACTTAATTGTTATTTATGGTCAACAAAACAAATCAGAGCCATTTGAAAATACAATTTGAATTAATGAATTTGAAAGCAACAGATTTTGCAGAGGACTAAGGGCAATAAATTGGGCTTTTTATGAGTTGAAGTAGTTTGCTTGTGGTGGTATAAAACTGCCCTCTTAACATGTAAAGTTGATGTTAATTTCATGAATTTGCAAGTACATGTATTAAATTATTTCTTGTTTGACCCTAATCAGTCAGTGTTCTCCCTTAACAGTGGTCCGCTGGCCAAATACCAGTTAAAACACCTGAGGACCAGTCAAAATTCTGTCTAACTATTCCGGCTGGCTAGTTTATATTGAGCTCTCACTGCTACATGTAAATCACTGATTGTTCATATTGCTTCAAATTACAAGTCACACATTAGTGTTGAAAGTGAACCATCAAACATGGACCAGTGAAAAAGCTGGCGGACTGGTGAAATGACAAGCTAACTGGTCCCCTGGTCATAGTAGTTCTACAGTAACCTATGATGTGAGGAAGGGCTACCAGGTAAAACGGTTGCCAAGCAAAGTGATATTGAAATCATGTTGATCGCCACCTCTAGTAAATTTGAAGCAATGTTTTTTAAATACTTATAGAAAATTGTGCGCAAGGAAATGTCGAGCATGTGGGGACTTTTCTATTTTTGACTACAAACAGGAGCAGGTAAATCTCCCCAAAGCTGTTCGTGGTGACTGTGTGGTTTTAACGCAACCAAATAATCCTTTTGTAAACTCAGCCTGACAAATAAACGTTAGCTGTTACATGGCCAACATGCAAAAGAAAGTCTTACCGCCAATCAATGTTAGTAACAGGAATTAACGGATCATCCACTTCTGGTTTTTACCACCATTCGGCCATGCACAAAAAAATAATTGGGTATCGTCTCCACTGACCATGACAAAGTTCATGGACGAGTTATTTTAATCGATGATGAAATGGCTTTAAAGAAAGAGAAAAACAAGAGATGCTAATCTACTATTTGATAAAACCAAGTCAATTAGACATTTTGTGTAAAAAGCCCCAGAATCATCTCGTTTTGTTTCAGTAAATACAACAAATGATTCCTGCTTTTTCAATTAAATAAAACACTAGGTAGGAAACAAACACCCACCTCTTCTCAGTCTTAAGTTTGGAAGGGCACTATTTGGCTCCAGCACCTTGTAAAACCTTCATAAGGTGCCACATAAATGGGTCTCCTAAACTTCAAAACCTGTCTAAAAAAAGTGTTTCTCTTTGTTCCAGTGCCTTGAGCACCTTATTGGTGGGATGCTCTATATAAGACTCAAATATGATTAATATTACTTTATGTCATTACTCATCTTAAAAAAGAACGCACATATTTTTGTGAGATCAATAAACCAGCTAGGGTTAGTTGGGGAAATTCCCTCTCATCCACGATCATTTTTTTTTTAAAGGACACTTACCAACAACTTTTTTTTATGAGGCCAAATTAGAGACTTGGTCTTTCCAAATAATGGGCTGTTATTCATTAAGCTCCTTTAAATAGGAAGTGAGGCTCATTGTGTGGTGATGTATTAGGGCGCATTTAACGTCCTAATCTTGGGTGGTGGACAAGGCATTAATCGGCCATGTTTTAAAGGCAGTGGACTGCCTTGGTGGTCGTTGTTGCATTGGTGGCAACTATGTTGCAATTCTCCATCACGCCTGAACAAGTTAGCATGCTCGAAAAAGTGTGTAGTTTGCATCAAACAGACTGGTTCTATTCTCTCCATCTTTTCTGAGAAGACCTTAACAGAGTGCATTCCACCCCCATTCCCCGGCCTCCCAGATTTCTTTAACATGGTACTATTTAACCTAAAGAATTGTACTTTATACGAACTTGAGGTATAGGAGAGATTGGCAAACCCACGTAGTGCATCTACAGAAAACTTTTTAATTTCAGACAATTTTTTTGTGACACCTTGGTTTTTTTGTTGTTGTCACAATCACTGTGAAGGTCGTACAGGAGGTGGTTTGACGCACTGTTTGTTCACTTTACGGGAGATATTTTCCATGCTGTTTTTCAATTTAAAACAACTGGTACGCTGTTTCGATTTCCAACTAATACTTTATAGGTCAAAACACAATGTCCCACCCCTTCAAAATATGCATGGTTGTATCATTGAGGAAAGGTTGTGTACTGTACATGTACACATGCACAGTATGTAGGAATGGTTTTGTGGTGCGTGTGTTGGTGGTGGGTGGTTCATTGGTGGGGTGAAATTATGCAAGACATTGGTAGTCTAGACCAGCTTATGTTATGTGGGACCTGGGATTGTTTGGAGCAAGGATTAGCTTCCTGTTCAGCTTGTAGTGTGGAGTAGTGGCCACTTATGTAGCCTGTAGCTTTCACCTCTGATTCACCCAATGGTCAGGGCCACACTGTTACATAGCTTTATGTCTTGTTGGGTGATATTGCAAGATAGTGTCTACATATTCACACCCTGAATTTCTGCCTTGACTTACTTTCAACAAGTGAAGTCAATAGATGATTTTACCATGGGGTATCTTGTGATAGAATTCAAGCTCCGTAATTGTACATTTAGTGGCATTTGGAATATAGCCTTCATTCTAACATACCTGTTTTGTACATATAGCACAACTTTTTTGTATACGTACTATTTTATGTCCAGAATATAGGGCCCACCTGTAATACTAATGTTAGTACGAGAACAAAGATGAAAATGTTTCTGACCAAAAAAGGGCTGCTGGTTGTTTTTTTGGCTTGCTATATAGGCCTATATACTGAGCTCTAAATTGAAACCAAACAACACTGGCTTTGAGTCTTGGTTGGTTTGGAGTGGTTAAAGATTAGCAGTCATGGATTATGTTGGATTAAAGAGTATTAAAGAGAGATTTACTCTCTATGGTTTAACCACTGATTGGAAGGTATTTATGTTCTTGAGGTTCGTCCATAGAATCACGTATGCACCACTAGTTCAAGTGGATCCACCCTTCTCCTATAATAGCAGGGGCACCCACAAATAGCACCCTTCACCCCTTCAAACCCACCACTCCAACACCCTCTTCAAGCTTCAAGTGGGATGTGTCAGCTTTAAATTTCCCTGTAGTAAACAGCTCCTCCTGTTGAACTGTACTTCCACCCTGGGCTGAATCAAAACTCAAGGGCTGACGCTGAAGGGGGAGTTTTGGGGAGGACGGGTTACCCCCTGAGCCCAGGGGATGCAGTTCAAGGAAATGGGCTGACTGGGCTAGTCATACACCCCCTGTTTATGGGATAAGGTTCAGGGGCGAAGGGAATGCGGTCTGGTTAACGTAGTTCACTGATTGAATAGGTCAGGGCTGTGTGGTATTTACCAGTGATGTTTGTGTGATACTCTGCCTAAAGATCCACCATAATCTCTGATGACAAAATACTTTGGGAAATGTCAAACCTATAAAAGAAATGAATACTAAAAGTGTGATATTGTAAGAGTACTAAAATCTTGGTTTATCTGGTGACAAACAATTCTTTTGAACAGTCACCACATCAATTGCCATAAACCTGGAATTACCACGAGGCCATAGACTACTTCGCAAATACTCTGTGCGCATGCGTTAGCCGTGGAATGAGGTGCATGCTTGTCTAGTTAGCGATCAAATGTGTCGCTAACTAGACCAGCATGCACCTCATTTCACGGCAAATGAGCGCGTACTGAGTATTTGCGAATAAGTCTATGGCCTCTCTTGTCCTGATCTTGGCCTTGGTGCCCCATCAGAAGACCTTCCCTTAGACAATCCTATGAAGTGCCCATTTGCAAATTAAAAATGGCCTTGCCCTCTCAAAGATCACATTTCAGACACGTTGCCACTTGTCAGTCACTTTGCACGTTAAAAAAAGGCAAAATAATCTCATACTTGTGCCAGAATCTACAGGTTGACTTTGCTAATGTAGAATACTTTTGCAGACATTTGGCAGTGTATGTTTTCCATTCTCTCTATTCAGTATATTCAGACAGAGGAATGACAAACTAAAGTAAAGTAGGCATTGCTACCAACCTACAAGTTTATTACAAACTGACTAACTGTACACAGACTTCACAATGTTAACTATGGGCACACTTCCAAAAGCACTCCATCTCGATGACAATCCCCCCTCCCCCACTACCCTGGTAAACGTGTCACAGCCCCCTGCAATATAACCACAGACCTCTTGAGAATGGGGGTAGCCCATCTTGTGGCGGACATGCTACGCTGACTCTCACAAGGTGGGGCGTGCTTTCTGCCTCCGGCGATGATTCACACAAATTGGGTTCCCCAGTGGGAGACATCTCCGGAGTCCTAGGTAATTCAGGCTCCTCGATGTCTCAATTGGACGGGGTTTTTTTTCCGAGGGATGTCAGACAGCCTCGGATGTGAAGTTTTATGTGGGGGATTTTTGTTTTAAAATAACGACTGATGCTAATTAGAAAATCCCGCATCAAGGAAGTTTTCTGGTCTCACAGAGCACTTTCAATTTCAATCCATGCTAATAATAATGACTGCCAATCACTTCAAACTCCATCAAAATTAAAGGTAGGATCAAACATGGTAATGACCCCAAACAAATACTGTGTAATTTCCATTTGAAAGCTTACTTGTTTATAAAGATGGTAATGGTAGTAAGCATCCTGTGAAATTATTTCGTATGAAATGCCCCCGTTGATCAGAAATCAATCAAAACATTTGAATCTGAGAAACGATTCATTGCATGAATCGTTTTTCAGATTTCTGAGGGTTCGTGTGACCGTGTGCGATTGCTGCGGCCAGAGATGCGGTTGGTACCCGCTGTTACCTAAACGTGGATTGATTCGACGTTCGCGAATGTGGTTAGTACCCGCTTTCACCACGCTAAACGTGGATGGGTTTGACGCTCTTGTGAAAATACTGTGACAGTTTGTTGCTGTTTTCTCAACAAGTAGAAACTGTATTCAGCTGAAACTTTCGCATGTGACTTTTATTGTATCTTTCTTGATAATTTTGCCAATAAATCAGCATTACCTTGAAAATAAAACCAAATGATGGCCCTACTTTTAAACAACAGATTTGTTTGATTTTCAAGCACATGTTTTAGCCAAAACCATTACTAACAGGAGGCTGAGCATTCAAGTTTCATTTGAAACCACCGGTTTGGCTGTTCACACTTATTGTTTGTCGGTTTGATAAATTTGATGGATTTATATGGACTTTTTGTAGAAATGAAAGTCAGAGCTTTTCTTTCAGGGCAGTTTGAATTTTGATGGATGCATGTTAGAATGTTGTGAACCTGCTATGGTGTCGGGCTTCATTGTTAGAATGTTTACACTTATTATTTGCCGGTTTGATAAATTTGGTGGACTCATGTGGACTTTTTGTAGACATGAAAGTCAGAGCTTTTCTTTCAGGGCATTTTGAATTTTGAGGGATGCATGTTCGAAGGTTATGGTGTGGGGCTTCATTGTTAGAATTTGATGGATTTATAGATTATAGAGAAATTGTTCGGGCAGCTACACTGGGATGATGGTTTACAGAAAAAATGGTGGTTTGGATTGATTATTTGTTGCATTTCTTTTTCAATCTGCGGGTAATAAAAGACATATTCTTTTCATTGCCTACGTGACTGGGTCTATGGGCTTGATTCTCTTTTATCTACTAACTCTGTTGATGATCTTTCATCAGTCTTCTTGGCTGGAATAATTTAACAGGTACTCCGATTGATTTGTCGGCTATCGTGTACATAATGGTTGAGTTAAGACAGATTTCAGAATCGTAGGACTTGGCAACAGTACAAAGAAAAGTCAAACCAAGGTGTGCATGCAGTGGCTGTATTTTAAAGTGTAAGCCGATTTGTCATCACAGTGTCAAGGTTTAACTTATGCGCGCCACCAGCGTTAGCCACAAAATCAGAACTTGAAAAATTGCCACAAATGCCATTCCAATTTTTAGGAGTGTAGAATAGGGCTGCCATGTTAGTGTTAACCTGGTTATTGGTATCTAATTTGAGTGAGTGTAAAAAAACATATACATCGTCTGCGTGTAAACTGAAAAAACTAATCAAATTGTCAGATTTCAAACGGGTGGGGGGGGGGAGGGAGAGGGCACGGACATGAATGTGGGGGGGGGTGTGGGGGGGCACATGCTCCCCGTGCCCCCCCTTAGTTACGCCACTGCCCTCCTCACTCAATCTCCACCCTACTTCAACCAGGTTTAAATTTTTGCATAAGCGCCCAACCCACCCCCACCTCCCAATGGTGATCCAAGACAGATCACATTTACTGTTAATAACCTTCACAGGTAACTGACTCACTTGAAACTCAGAAAATGTCTCAACCGGGAAATAAAAGTGGACAGGTGACAGTACCATGTGGGTGAATTACCAGAGATTAATCTTGATATGAGACACACAAGGTATCTAAAGATAAGAGTGTCCGTCCCGTTTGCAATCGACCTTTGAAAAGCATTCCAGGGTTTCCTCTTTTTTTTCGGGACAGGGGGGTTGTTAAGGACCTGGCAAGTACTCAAGTATTATACTATCAAGAGTCCAATACATGGAAGATTCTTTCCACTTGAATTAATGTTAACAATTTTACAGCTTTATGTCACCTAATGTGTACTGACAGTAGGACTTAGACACAGTCTGTGGTTTATTGCCCTGCAGTCGGCTGCTGAGAATTCTGAGGGGTGAGTAATTTTGAAGCTCAATTTGGAAGAAGTATGTTTAAAATCCTGGAGTTGGCCTTCTTCTTGGATATGAAGCTGGACAGTTTCTCCAGGCGTGCTCATGGCAGACTTCAACCTTCCCTGCAACATTCCATCTCAAAACAACATTTTTCCAACCATTAATAGAAATTAACAAAGATCCACTCAGCAAAGTAGTCCCAGCCGATTTGCCTACCTTCCGCCCAGGGTAGTAGTTAAATAAGTTAATAAGCTGGACAGTTCTTTTCAGAACTAAGTAGTCTCCCGAATTCCAAAATCTACTCTGCGGCAGTAAAATAAATAGCGAGACTAGTTCTCAACGATCAAAATCTACACAGCAAAGTAAATCCTACACTTGGTGTTTACCGCAAACCGAATATACAAGTATTGTTGCAAATCTTTTCATAGATAGTTTTCAAAACTCCTCGCAGACACCTGTTATAAAAAATGTTTCTGTACGTCCAAACTCATCAATTAATCTTCCTCACCCTCGGACAAAACCCGGCATGAACCCATCCCCCCTAGGGACCGGCAGTACTTTTTTCTTAGTCTCTGGTATTATCGGATCAACCTGATTGGCACCTGAATTGGACCTCCCCGCTTTTCTATTGTTGTCATCTCTTTCAGGTTGCCACCCTACCCCTTGTCACCGATTCATCACTCCAGTGGTCTCATGACAATACTGGTATCTCACACCCTCCCCAGCTCCTTACCCCTTTTTGAGCTCGGTGTAATTGACTCTGTTTACCTCCAACCATCCCCCATGTAGGGGGGCATTGTCTGGCCTTAATCTGCACCCCCTTGTTCCCTAAGAATGAGAGGATTGCAGTTTGGCTGATTCTCCAATAAACTATTCTCCGATTTTCCTTTTCAAAGATTAGCATTCAGTTCAGCTTTAGGCAGCTACTGTACTGTTATAATTTATATATTTTTTGAGTTTCAATTTTTTTAAATCAACAGAAATTGTAGCAGGCGTGGAATTACCTGGTGGTCACAGAGGCCATGGCCTCTGTTGCCCCTGGTCTTGGCCTTGGTGCCCCTTTAAAAATTTCCCATAGACTTTAAGATTTTCTAATGGAAGTGCCCTTTGCAAAATGAAAATGGCCTGCCCTCTCAAAGATGAAATTCCAGGGCCCAGTGCAAACCACAAATTTACTGGATCTGCCTTAGGCGGGAGAGAAAAAAACTGCGGGGAACAAGTCATATCGTAACAACGTGACATGATATTTCGGCTGGTTACCCATTTTCTGTTCTTAGCAAATTATTGCACAGAACAGGTTTCTGAAATGCAGCCTAGCTCTTAATTGACTGGGATATAAAGCTTTTAAGTAACAGATTATCTGCTCATAAGAAATTACGTTTGCACCCTGGGCCCTCTCTAAAGAGGTTTGTTAATATATTCAGTATCATCCCATAGTTTACTTCTATCTACTTCCCAAGGTTAGGCATTTCCGGAGTTTCTAGAGTTGACTGCTCTTAAGTACATTGAACCCTTGATTTCCCGAAAGTCATGCTGAACATCCCACTGTGCCGGTTCAATACACTCTTAAAAACACGGAACTACTTTTTTTTTTAGGGGGAGGAGGGGGGGCCAGTCGTTCTCCCTCAGTCTAACCCCACCCCCTCCCTCTTGAAACTGTACTCATGAAAAATTCAGTGTAACCTGTTAGTGCATTAAAGCGAACCGTCATAAGCATTCAGTATGATTCGTCCTGTATGGATGAAGAGTCGGACAAGCTTATGTCCTGAATGGCTCCCGAGCAAAAGACATGATCAATATTTTGTCAGTGGATTGATTAACGGGACAGGGTGATGTTTTAGTTGTTTGGAAACAACGCTTGTTCGCATTGACTATTTTGTTGCCATTACTGTTTGGCTGAAAGTGTCCCCGTGGGCCATTTCTATTGTCCTTTATCAGATAAAAGACCATCAGGGTTTTTTTTATTTTATTGGCTAGGCATTTGTTTGTCACGGTATGGTTTAGTTTGATAGGCAGGGCTTGGTCCCGCTCTTTCGATAATGATACTCAATAAGTGTTGTCAATTTTTCCTAGTGATCAGGTCTTGTAAAAGCTACACAGGAGTGTACAATACTGGTATCTCACAAAACTGAACTGTGAAAATTTCATTTCAAAAGGTGCTACCTTTGTTGAGATATTGCCGAATATGGAAGGGTTATGTCCACGCATGAAGAATAATCTGCAATTGGAATACACAATCTGAGAAGCGTTACTGGCAGTAACGCTTCTCAGATTCAAATTTTGGGGGATAAAAAGTGGTATCTAAATTCAATCTGAGAACTGTTTCATGCATGAAATTTTTCTCAGATTGTGTATTCCAATTACGGATTATTCTTCCTGCGTGGACATAACCGCTCCAGATTTTTGGTGATATCTTAAAGACGCTATTTTCACAGGTTAGTTTTATTGTATATATCTACATTAATATAGGATTAAAACATTTGAATGGTTCAAAAAACCAAAGGTATACTTTGCCTTTAAAGGTACTGGATAGGGTAGGTACAATGTAATTGTCAAAGACCAATATTCTCACTTGGTGTTTCCCAACATATGCATAAAATAACAAACCTGTGAAAAGTTTGGCTCATTTGGTCATCGAAGTTGCAAGAAAATAATGAAAGAAAAAAACACCCTTGTTGCACAAATTTGTGTGCTTTCAGATGCCTGAAAAAGGCTTCAGGCCTGAAGTTTTTTCAGATTCAAATATTTTAGTGACAAATTACCTCTTTCTCATAAACTATGTTACTTCAGAGGGAGTCGTTTCTCACAATGTTTTATACTATCAACAGCTCTCCGTTGCTCGTTATCAAGTAAGTTTTTATGCTAATATATATTTTGAGTAATTGCCAAAAGTGTCCAGTGCCTTTAAGTCAGCAGTATGGACACTGTCTTTTTAAATGCTTAAAAGTCAATCTAGACCATCGTTGTACTTGTTTCTAAAAAGCAGTGACATGTCCAGACTTAAGATATTATGAGGCAGTATAAAATATACCATGAATGTGTGTCTTTGTATTTCTCATTAGGTGATTTCTTATAAACAAACTTGATGGTTATCAAATGTAATCCTAAAAAATAAATAGGTCTAAGGGGAAAATACCAATTAGGCTATTCTTTATCCCCAATCCAAAAGTCACATCGTTGTGGTGCCAAAATATAGGATTCCAACTGCCTCTTGTAAGACATATGCTCTAGCATAGCAAAGGTCGTTGGTTTGAATCCTACCCTATATAGTGATATGCCTGTGGATTTTTGTCAGAGGACTTGGGAAAGTACTGATTGTAAAATGCCTAATGCACATCGGTGTAACTGTAAGGGCATAAACCAAATAATAAACAATTTTGTTCAAATTATATTTGGTTTTACCCGTACACCGATGTGTGTAAAGCACTGTATACGACAGTACTTTCCCGAGTCCTGTGAAAAAAAGGACCCGTACACATCGGTGTACTGGTAAAACCAAATATAATATTCTTTATCCCGATGCAAATTAAACATCTATTAAATTTTGTTCATGTCTTTAAATGAAGTAAATAACGAAAGACATTTTCTTCCCGCAAAGAGGTGTTGCCTGGGTGAGCAAGGAGTAAACTAATGTATGCTGTTTGCCTATGCATGGGTGGGCCTGTGTAAATACCAGCTAGGCCCACCGACAACCAATAGGTGGTCCTTAATTTGCAGAGGCTAGACACTCGATTATGCTGTAATTAATCAGCAGTCTTGTAAAGCGTTAAGTGTTCTAATTGGGTGCATATGGGCAGGTGTTGTAGCTGGACAATGTAGAGTTTTGGCTGGATATGGCTGGAGGGACGTCTGGCCCATTGCCTCTCTGCTAAACTCCCTGGCTGGACCCATGGAGTTGAGCTGCTGGATTGGGGATGCCTGGCCAGACTATAGCGACCCCACAGCGGACGTTATTGCTGTATGAGAGGTGGTCATTACAAGACTGTAATTGTTACATCATGGGTCACCCTCAAGAAACAATTACAGCCAAAGCAAACACAAATAAACTTTACACAAGGGCCCACATGCTGAACACCTCTAGCTTGGACATTTTAATCTGGGATTGAATACACATCTAGCTGAAGAAACTTTGTCAAGAGTTTGTGTATGGGTCTTGGCTTCATTCAAGTATCTTCTTTTATTTGGTGCTACGTCATATGATTTGGACTGAGTTCAAAGATTACAAAATAGTGCAGCTCATTTGGTATGTTCCACACCCTTGATGGAACATATTACCCCATCACTCAGAGAACTTCATTGGCTACCGATAAGAGAACGGATTCATTTCAAACTTGCTCTTTTTGTTTATAAATGCTTGAACAAAACTACTCCTAGGTATCTTACTATTACTCTCCTCCACGATTTCTTTGGTCCACACTTGACATCACTCACTTGAATGTTCCCCGTGCAAACAAAGTTCTGGGTCAAAAAGCTTTCAGTGTAGCTGGACCAATGATTTGGAACAATCTTCCTCCTGTCATTAGGGAATCTGATAGTTTATCTCTATTTCGTAAAGCTCTTCAGCCTCACCTCTATCCATGTTAATTTCTATTATGTGCGTTACGATCTTGATGGAATAGCGCCTTATAAATTCTAATTGTTAAGTTGTATTATGTTTAACAATGTTAGGAATAAAAAGATCTTAGTCATCCGTGGTCTGGGCCCAATTTCATAGCGCTGCTTAATGGTAAGCAAATTTTCGTGCTAACGGCAGCAGAAAAATTTGCTTAAGCTTAAGCGTATTTCACAGGTTTGCAAGAAAATACGGCGGCCATCTTGCACGTTCACAATGGTTTTGCATTGTTACGTCATTCATTTTCGTGCAGTAAGCACCGGAAGGTTAGCACGCCTTTTCGTGTGCTTACGGTTAGCAGTGCTATGAAATGGAAACTCGCTCAGTAAGCACAAAACGTGTGCTTAGCAGCTCTATGAAATTGGGCCCTGTTGGTCTCTTGTGGATTTGCTTAGAACAGGCAATTTTGCTCAGCAGAAGCATGGTGACCAGCTTGTACGTGAATGTATCTATTGTGTGTAAACTGGTTCCCTGCTTGTACGTGAATGTATCTATTGTTTGTAAACTGGTTCCCTGCTAATCCATACTTGGCAATTGAGCCAAGGTGTTGGAGGTCCTGAATATTCTTTTTTTTGCTGTTTAACTGGATAAACAATGAAATACTTAAAACAAGTGTGGCATATTATCTTACATGGTGTTATAAATGCTGCGCAAACATGACTTAAGGCATTTAAGGCAGAAATCCTTCATTGGTTTCCTACTTATCATCCTTGGTGTAAAGGATAAAGGATGCTTGGTTCATTGCACTTAGTAATGCCACATTTAGCCATTAAGCCCACAGGGGTCTTAGCGTAGTGCTAACTTGCTTTGTCACTTTAGACTGTAAAAGATACTGCCGTTTTTAAATGGTTTCTTTCATGATGAATGAAATTCCAAGCAGAACAAAAAATTCGCTGAATAAAATTCCTGCTAAGGAAAAAGCCCAGAATGAGGGGGAAGTTGGTGGGTAACCAAGTCAACATCAACAAATAAAATGGTTTCTGGCTGGTAACCGTTTTCCAAGTTTTGTCATAGTATTACTGTGTACAGCCAAAGGCTAAACAAACGGTCTTTCTTCTCGATAGCCCAAAGAAATATCTAAATGTGTAATTCGACTTCTGTCTTTAATACAATTATTTCCAACCTTTGGCAAGCTCGACCATAACACAAATAAACGGACACCACTGAGCACTGTGCCAAGATCCCTGTTGCTATAGTAACCATTCTCCTGATAATCACTGTTTTGTGCCTCAACCAAACTACACATACGGATTTGGACCAGATGCTGTGACTTTGAAGAAATCTGGAAAAGTTTAGAATTTAAAATGGAATGGATAATGTCGGTATTTACTCAGTATTTTTTTCAGGAAGTAGATGGCTTTTCTTTGTAGAGTGAAATATCTGTGACAGATGTTTCTACATTTGTTTTAAAGAATGTGGCTTTGATATTTTTCAAAAACTTTTTTATAATGTTTGTTCTCTGAAAAAGGAGATTGGCTACCTGGCATTGTGCATTGCTGCACAGTTTGTTTTTTGTTTTTTACCTTTGAAAACAGGCGTAGGCCTATTCTTCTGTACCGAGTTGCAAATTTTGTTTCTTTTATGGTTTCCGCAAGGGTGGAATGACCACCACCAGGCCTGGAAATACACTACTAGGCCATGGCCTCTGTCGCCCCTGGTCTTGGCCTTGGTGCCCCTTCAAAAGTTTCCCAGAGACTTAAAAAGATTTTCCAATGGAAGTGCCCTTTGCAAAAAATGAAAATGACCCTTTCCTCTCAAAGATGAAATTCCAGGGCCCGTTGGACCAACTTTGCTCGTTTTGTAACAATTTTGAGGAAGATTTCATTGTTAAAATAGTATACACTGGAGTGGCTTTATAATGTATTATGACCATTTCATAAATTACAAGTTAACAACTTTTTTGGAACCGGGCTCATTTTGTAGACTTCTTGTGGGGGCATTTTTTTAATTTAAAATAAAAACGTTATTTTGAGGGTGGGCTAATTTAGTAGACATCTTGAGGGGTAGGTCCTAATTTGATGACAGTTACTGCCAGAGGATAAGTCTCCGGTTCCACCCTAACCATCATCCATGCTCACTTCACACAGTAATCTTGAGGGATCGATAAGATCCAGGAGGTTTTACTTGCCCTAACTCTTAACAGATGTCCAAGCATGAAGATCCAACATCACCACCTTAAAAAAAAAAAGGGAAAATCATCCAAGATGGATAAAGTATGAAGGCATCTCTGTCTTCGAACAAGGTGGAGGAAATGAAGCAGCAATATCTCAAATCTAATAAGAACCTTGGGAAATTCACTGCTCATCCTGCCCAGGTATCGCGGAACAAACGCAGGATTAGAAATTTGCACGGCAGACAGAGTGCCAACAGATGTCGGTTTTGGGGGTCTTTCCCCAAGACGACTTCAGGTAAAAAGCACATGCTGTAACGGAATGAAAATACACAGGTAACTTTCATTTCCTGCTTGAATTTGACTCGGTGAGGCGTTCTCCTGGCGTGGTGCACAGACCACGTCCAGATGAGGATACACTTGGGAGGGTTAGCGCTGGTCCGTAGTTTGAATTCCGCAAGACGATTTAGGCGGCGCCCTCGCTTGTCATCCATGGGTGGGGTGGGAACATCTGCAGGAAATCTGTCATATATGGTAATTAGCATTGCAGACGGGAGCATGAAATTCGAGCCGATCACGACGTTCAGTTATATGAGGGGCGAGGGTAGGGCTTGTATATTCTGGGATAACAGAGTGTTGAAGCATCCCGGGGGAAAAATTAATATAGTTGTGCTAGACCTGGCAAGGAAATGGTACGGAAATGCCAAATCAAGAATGTTCAACCAACTCTGCTGATTGATCGACAGATGTAGAGAAGTAATTCAAATAGAATTCTTAACTGCAGTCCGGCAATCATGTTTCATCATGTGTCCCGTAACCATTACAACATTCGGCTCATATGTGAGTCAAGTTACTTCCACTGTTAAAACTAGTTTTGACAATTGCTAAAATGAAAGTTATTCAACTGCTTCATTGATCATTTCCGAAGAGCTTGCAGAATGCAATATTTATAAGAGTATAAATCCAAACAGGTGTCAGTCTAACATCAAGGAAAGTTGTTTTAAAAAACCCGTCAGCAACACCCCTGGTCTCTGTGTGATTCTAGGCTTGAAGCGTGAACGCAAAGCTTAATTTGACATTGCATATTTGGCAGTGGCGAATTGATCCCAGTCGAACTGTGTTAGGAGTCAATTACTTGGGTCTCCATTTTTTTTTATGTCATTGGGGCTCCTAAATTTAACCAGCCGTTAACTCTCAAAAATCCTCGAGAGTCTTTTTGATGACAATACTTAGAAACCATAGCATAGCAACCTTTGTGACGCTTCCCTTTAAGGGGACACTACGTGATTGGGTTAAAAACCCTGGGCCCATGCAAGCATGAGGCGGCCCACCTCGCTACTTCACTACTTCACTCCTTTCTTGCCCATATCACCACCTCGCTGTGAAGATTTGCCTTAAAGGAAATAAATTGAAAAAATTGTTCATTTTGTGTCATTAATCTCCAAAATCTATTTGGATTTAATCTATTTATTGACCCGTTTCAGGACGTGCAGCGCGCTTACACGCACCTATCAGGTCCGCCATTTTTGGAGTTAAACTGTACACAAAGGAATTGACTCCCAAATTAGCTGAAATGGTAGACGCACATTGTGCGCAGGTGCATTCTGTGTCAAGGGGGTCAATTAACTATAATCTTGGACAAAGCATGTAACACAGGCCTGGAATTCCATCTTTGAGAGGGCAAGGCTATTTTCATTTTGAAAAGGACACTTCCATTAGAAAAACTTCAAGTCTATTGGAAACTTTCGAAAGGACACCCAGGCCAAGACCAGGGGCAACAGAGGCTATGGCCTTCATGGCCTTTGTGTAATTACAGGCCTGATTGAATAGTCGTATACCCCTTAATATTTTGATGTTTTCTCAGAAAGGTGACCATCTAATCAGATGGAAAGATTTTGGTTGTGTTTTATTGAAAGTTAAGTCGGAATCAACACTCTTCCAAAAGCCAGTGATACCTTTAAGATTCTGGCACTCATGCGGTATATATATATATCATCATTCGGATATCCCAGTGGCATTCCTCCCCTTGTCTTCGACTGGCCTATAGGAACAATCCTTCCCATTATGCCTTTCCTATAAAACTGGGCTTTTTATTGTAGAGGAGAGATGATGCCTCCCTACTGTACAGACTTCCTTCCTGACTCGGACTTTTTACAAGAATGGAAAAAAACGAGGGATCTGTTATTTGAAGAAAGGATGAGCTTTAATTTGTCAAGCAAGGGGCTCCTGATACAGCCCAGCCCAAATTTGCTGGGATATATTTTTATCGGAGAGTATTTTGGGATAGGAGTGGTCTACTGTGGTAGTGGTTTGTTTGGAGGCTTCTTGGCTGTGGTTTGAGGGCTTTTAGACCCTGGAATCTCTGGACACTGTCTGGTCTGGACAACAGTAGACAATTGCACCAGAAATTGATTTATATCTAAAAAACTCTTAAGTGCTAAAGTATACACCACCAAAAAAGTACACAAGCACTTCTGGACCCTGGATTCTTCAGGGTGCTGACAGGTCATGACAAATCTGAGGTGCTATAGTACAAGGGCCAAGGTCGTGGGCACTTTTAGGAGGTAACGAAACCTTTGGGTGCTGTCTGGTCGTTAGGCAGACACAAATTAAGGACTAGTGAGCTAAAGTGCTAAAGTTCCCAAGTTTATGAACACTTTAAGACCTTGGAACCTTTGGATGCTGTGCATGTGCTGTCCTAAAAAGTCTTGAAGTTTTACTGTTCAGGGCCTGAGTTCATGGCACTTTATCCCAGGGCATTCAGTACTTACAACCACCATACTCTGCTTAAACTTTAAAGTGTTATCCCTGTATACAGAGTCTAGAAAGTTAAACTTGATGTAGGACTTTTATAGACTTTTAGAAACTGTATTGATTTCAAAGTTGTTCACATTTCAGAACTAGTAAGGTTCATAAGGGTGGTATGGGTGGCCAGTGCATGAAGCGCTCGCCTCTCACCAATGTGGCCCTGGTTCCATTCCTGGCTAACGCCATAGAGTTGTGCATTGGTTCTCTTCTTTGCTACAAGGGTCCTTCGCAATTCAACTTCTCAGCTGCAAGTAAGGATGATTATTGATTAGCCTTCCAAATTATGAAACAAGGTCCTCAGAATGTTTTCTACTTGTTGTTTTTCTTGGTTTTCAAAGCCCTACTGTGCAATTTGGAGCATTCTATATGGTTTTCTTTTCATGTTTTTGGGGAAACTACCATATTTGAAAAATAAAAAAATTAATTAAAAAATGTGCGTATCGACCAATTTGTTTTGCGTATCGGCCAAAGTTTGCACGTATCGGCACGCGATTCTTGCGTATCGGCCCGATACGCTAGCTCGTGCATGGGGAGAACCCTGTTTAGTAGAAGGTGTAATCAAAGAACGTGTCGGTGATCTGTGTGACGTAATTACACAAGGTCTATGAAGAAGAACTCGGAACCCTGGTAAAATGCAGCTCTCCTGCAAGACCTGTCAGAAGGCTTGAAGGCTAGCTAGAAACTCCTTGGGAGTGGGTCTGCGACTCTCGTAGACTCTTGAGTCATTCCTCTGTGGTTGGGTGTAATCCTATGATCCGATGCCGAGGATTACATCATACTCGGCAACAGTATTAGCGTCCATCAACACAGATAAATTGTCACGTTCGGTTTGTGCCGTGATGGTTTACCGCAAGGCACTTGTTCGTCGAACCGACCGACAAACCTACTGCCCTTTATGCCACCTGTCTATTACAACA
The DNA here is from genome assembly GCA_021014325.1 of Plazaster borealis. Taxonomy (NCBI): domain Eukaryota; kingdom Metazoa; phylum Echinodermata; class Asteroidea; order Forcipulatida; family Labidiasteridae; genus Plazaster; species Plazaster borealis. The sequence continues at coordinate 21,336 of JAJGQC010000546.1, forward strand.
GCAGATGCTCTGAGTAAGCACCTGAGCCGAATTTCATAAAGCTGTCATGCAGAAAATTCTGCTCTGCAAATTTCTTTGCTATTAAGCAAGAAATGAGTGGGGTACCAGTCGCAGCAATGGTAACTAGAATGGTTTTCTGGCTGGTAACCTATTTTTGCTCAGCAAGAATTGTTTGTGCTTCGCAAGTTTTTGTCTGGGTAAATTGGAAATAATTTTGGGTTGAACAAGGACAAAATTTGAAATAAAAAGTCGCAAGAAAAAAATCCTGAAAACTTCAAACATAAAAAATAAAAATTAAATTCTAACATCATAGCTGCTTTCAAATTCTTGGATTTCTTAATACGGTTTTCAAAATGATTACAAATTCTTTTTTAAAATAGATTTTCAAAGTGTGGATTGGAGTTTAAAAAGAGGACCTAAGGCTACTCTAAAGAAGAGAGCCCACAAGCGAGTCAAAATAAAATTAGTAACGACCCTTAACTTTTATCGGGGGGGGGGGGGGCGGGGCGGGGGGCGGTATGCGGTATCCCTCACTTCCTGTCTTTTGTCTACTCATCCTATAGTTCTTCAAAGCTTAGGCTAACAAATGTTCAAGAAACCCTACCGTTCCAGCCCTATCAACAAACAAATTACAATCTACAACCTAAATCACAATTCTAACAAAAATACCAAAATCAAATAATTGAATTTCTATGTTGAGTATCAATTTCAAGTCTACTCTACAGCATTTCATTTCCAGCAGTTGACGTAAAAAAATTTGTGACATTATCAACAATGACAAACTATTTTTGCCAGTAGCGTTAGAACTGTACGAAAATAGTACAATACAAGTGGACAGTTTTGGGAGTTTGCTTATGAGACGCGGCTCCAAGGATTTAAGTTCCATTCAAAGAAAATTTCTTTCATGGGTTTTACGTGCACATATTTGTAATTGTATGCAGTCACAATGTGAATATTTTCTGGTGGAAATTAGTTTGACTCATTGCCCCTGATTTTGTGTGCAGTTTTGTTATTCCTACAATGGTTGAAGAATTCCTTTTTTTTGATGAATGACCACAAGTTCGCTGGTATTTCCAAGTTAATAAACACAGAAACTTTGTAAACCTGTTGTCGTTATCATGCTTACAAATAATTCCTCCATCAATTATCAAGGGGGAAAAAAACATTTGAAAAGAAATGCCAGTCCAGGGAGTGTCATTTTGTATGAATGGAAAATGTGTTTCCCTTCAGCTTTAACTGTAAACATTTCCATTTTCCTTTCACACTAGTCTATTCCCCGTGGGCAACCCCAGGGAATGACGGCCATCCCTTTCACACTTGGATCGCTTTACCCCTGATATACCCCAGCAATTGGGCATACCCCGGGGAATAGCCACCCCTGCTCCGGAGTAGGGGAAAGCGGTAAAACCTCGGGGTATTCTTGATACGCTCAACAGGAACCCCGCGGATTAGGGACCTAGGGAATACGTGTGCGGGGGGGGGGGGGGGGACAGTGTGAAAAGGCGCCGGGGTAAACCGTGGGGTAAAACAACTTCTGGGGCCTCCCCAGGGCTGTATTCCACGGGGATAAGAGATACAGTGTGAAAAGGGTTTCTATCTCTTTTTAATAACACACCAACTCTGAACAGAATTTGTCTTGTGAAGTAGAAAGTTAGCCCACCTCATGCATTGTATTGACGCAGTCATCATGTTATGGTTAACTTTTTTCTTTTCTTTTTTACTTCAAAGGTCTGTCTGACTCATGAGTAGAAAGCTTAGAATCGTTTCGCACCAGAAATATTTAATAATTTAACAATTATTGTTGAATAATAACCAAGGACTTATTTTTAACAGAGGTCCAGACCTCCAACAAAACAAAAAGCAACCATGTTTAAATCACCATGATATGTAGTGAGAAATGATTGATTTGCCATGGCGATATCATTATTCTCATGCGCAGAATGTGTCACTATGTAGAAGAAAGTGTAAAGTGAATGAACAATCATGACCTTAACCCACCCCCCCACCCGAAAAACAAGGGACATTGGTAAATTCGTGTTTTAAAGGAGTCATGTGAAAGCTTTTTAAAAAATCGCAATCAAACGAAGTGATCCACAACCCATTACCAAGGACCTTTCGTACTGGTGCTCCCTGTGGAAGGGCCGTTACCGTCTTTTGCGTTCACACACACCCCCAAGGTCTGTTTGCTACACATCATTTAGCAGCACTTAACGACCAATCAGTAACACTTCCAGGAGTAATTATTTAGATTGTTTGGATCTGTGTAATGTCCACTATCCAGCTATGGTTGTAATTATGGGATTTAGAAGGGCTACATTGTTAAGTGTTTAATTCATAACGCACTGATAGGGTATTAGTGGAATTGTTGTGTAATGCAATTTGAGGCTGTCTGCAACTAGCTGTGGTGGAACTTGGGAGATTGAAGGGCAGTTGAGGGGTGGGTCAGGGGGCTTAGGGATTTGGCTGGTCTGGAGGGGGTTATTAGAAGATTTGTATGGTGGTTAACAAGGATGATTTTTGCACTAGGGGTGGGGGGCGGGGCAGGGGTGGGGGATCAGGGGGAGGGTATGGAAGATATGTGAACATTCTTGATAAAATAATTATTTGGTACTGAAAAGTTTGTTTAAAATATAACTGTAGAATTGAACTTTTCTGGGACAATGGTTCAGATTGGGTGGGGGGGGGGGCTGCAGGGCATGTGGAGGGGTGGGGGATTGAGGTCATAGATAATAATAATAGTAATAATAATAATATAAAAATAGTCTAATTTACTAAACGTACGTATCTACCAATAAGGTACTCAAGTCGCTTGAACAGACAGAAACATTCTAAGACAGGTTTTTGAAATTATTTTTTGAAATTATGAGACCTATATTTTGAAATTATGTAGCACCTTATAAGGGTTTACAAGGTGCTGCGGCCAGACACACCGGGGCAAACCCCTTTTCTTAGCGATAAGTGTAACTGGGTTCTTTTACGTGCATTACACAACCCACCGGACCTACGGCTTTACGTCCCATCTAAAGGACGAAGCAATAATTGTGGATTGTCTTGCTTAAGGACACAAGTGTCAAAACCGGGACTCGAACCCAAACTCTGCTGATCCGAAACACCAGAGCTTGAGTCCGGTGCTCTTCACCGCTCTGCCACGACACGCCAATTTGTACATCTTAAAATAACGGTTATGTAAATGTAGTGAGAATTCTTCAAACAGGAAGTTCCTAATAATATTATAAAAGCTATATCAATCGGTAGACGGTAGGGAGGGACACCGGTTTGTAACTATTTGATGATGTTGCACTATTTATGTCGACCCATACATTTAATACCTTTTCACTTTTGATGGATCGAAAAGATAATTAAGTCTGGTACTTCTTGTGATATCAGCATTATATATTGACTAAGATAAAGAGGGCCACAGCATGTGGTAATGATTTTTACTCCAGTAGTTGTCATCAAATTTCTTGTTTCCCCTTGCTGCCTTGATTGTGTGCTTCAAATTTACCTGTCACCAGCTTAAATTGATTCCATAAAGGGCAATACACCCTAATTTGTTAGTCTGTTACTTGACAGTCCCCAAACCTGTCTTCTTGTCTGTAATATCAATTTTGACTGGCAAATCTAAGGGACCCTGAGGTGATTGTGTGACCTTGGGGTCAGCACGT